>JAODGA020025740.1:0-12527 GCA_027574885.2 Drusilla canaliculata | reverse complement strand
CCATCATTACCCGCTCGGCAGTAATATACTATAATTGATATTCATTATATAGTGAGTAAAACTTCTCTACTACCATAAACATCAGTTTGGTCGTTCAGTGTATTTATTAACTATTACGCTTAATTGCAAAAATATGAGATTGCTGATGACATATCACATATAACTTTAGCTAGTAACTGCTGTTGATTTTTGATCACTCTTAAACGTACATATGATTTCGAAGTGAAGTCAATTCAATTTCAAGTGTCCGTGAGTTCATGAAAAACTCATGAAAAGACCTATATACTTGTGAATTATTTTATTTAAATTAATTTAAACTAAGTATTATTAAGTAACAAAGTATATTAATAATTTGAATTAATAGTAATTGACTCAATTTTAGTTGTTTATCCAAAAATCGAATCCGTTCAAAATTAGATAATTCAATGTCTATCGCAAAATTTGCATCAAGTACTTGTCAAATCAGAGTCTTTTTTAAAATTAGTCCTAGATTCTACTCAGAATATCACAACAACTGATCAATTAAGCGTTATGGTTCGTCACGTACATACTAATTGTGGTCAAAATATTGAAACTTCAGAAGTCACAAAAATGGAGTTATTTTTAAGATTTTAGAAATTTGTGAAATATTCTACTGAAGAATTAAAGTGTCATGCATTATATTGAAAGATCCTAATATACCATTAGGCAAATGCTACGGGCAAGTGCGTTTGCTAATGTTAAAGCACACACAAAATTAATGTAGGTATATTATATTAACTAAGATTTATTGTTTTCTAAATTTATTAATTTTATTATATTATTGAAATGTAATTATACATATAAAATATATAAAAGGCTTCTTCAAAAATTTTGCGGGAAGGCCAAAAGTTCCTAGCTACGCCACTGATAAAAAGGATTGATTGGTTTGTTAATATGCCGCAATTATTTTAGTAAATTTCATTTTCATAGCTACAATCTAGGCAAACTTCGTACCGTTTCAAATAAATATTGTTTTTCTTTTAATCTTATATAAATACCTATATTTTTAATAAAACAGACACACTTCAAAAACGCACTAGTCACCACAACACACACAATACAATGTAAACAGCCAAAAAAAAAACATGTCAATAATTTTAAGATAAGAATTACAAAAAGTAAATGCTTAAATGGAATATTCAAATAACAAACATCAAATTTGCCAAAATTAAATAACGTAATCCAATTCTAAAAAAGAAAATTGGCATATTCAAAGTTATAAAGACCTGCAAAATATTCGTTAATTTATAACAAGACGGAAACATTAATTCGACTTCCGTCTTGTCATCCCATTCCATCAATTTTCTCATTTGTTGCTTCCAAAAGCTTCAAACTTTACCCCCGCCCATTAAATGATTGCGGTCACCAGCAAGACCAAACCTTGCGTTCCTGCTTGTCGGCTGTCGCATTAATATTTCATTTGTTACACAAAGCCTTAGAGTATTTAGTATTAATTTCATATTTCCCCTTCACCTTCTGTGTTTCCTGTGCCTATCCCCGCTGTCTCATCTCATTCTGTTCCGCTCACTTTCTCCAATATATTCTTCGCCAACTTCAACAACTTGTGCGTGTATCACAATGTGTATCAATTATGAATGCCGCGCGCGTAAAGCCTAAATACTTGTACTTCAAGACAGAAGCGCGTGCTATATGCCATCGAAATTCATTTTCATCGGATGTGTGTGCATCGTACAAGAATCCAAAAGACTCGACACAGAAGCGGAGTACTCCCGATAAGCAACGAGTGCATCCATATTTTATTGTCTAATACGCTCAAAGCACCTGGAGAAGTGCGGAAAGAAATACAAGTCTCAAAGAAGTGAGAAGACGTAAAAGCAGCGCAGCGTTGCATCACAAGATGTGCCACACTTAAACGGATGAGGTTTCACTTGAAATTCCTTAGAACGCAACCACAACTCACAAAACCTTCCCCCACCCGACGCCGCGACACTTTTGCACTCTTCCTCTCTTCATGCAAACTTCATACAAGCTGTTCACTTGGGTAAAGTGTACTTGTGGTTAGTATCATGTAGATGCAGAACAAATAGCATTCCTTTAAGGTTCGAAGTGTGCTTAAGTTAAGTGGATTGCATCAAAAAAATGTTTAGCAGGATATATGAACATTTTAAATCTTTTGAAAAAAAAAATTTCAACTTGCTTGTAAACACAAATTTTTCGCACCCTGCTTTGTTCCATTCCCAAGCCAGTTGAATCCACGATAACCAGTTCTTTTCAAGTTACCATGGTGGTTCATTCAAGACAACGGTCAAACTTCGGCTGCTTTCCCCTAAGAATTATCATTACCAAGCAACTTTCAAATTAAATCAAAATATGACGTAAATTAAAACAAGATTTCACTTTCTAATACAAAAACAATAGCAATGAGGAGAAATTAGCGGAAAGCAACGCCGTTAATTGAGTTAAATTTCAACACGCACCATTTGCAAGGCTTTTAAGCGCAAACGTGCAATTTTGTTGACTATGCGACGCACGTACGTTTGCTTCGACCCGTAAGCACCCATCGCATACCTACCCGGAATACCAACAACAAAATGGCAGCTACAAATTGCGGCCGTTTCGAAAAACCATTACAAAATAGACCGGAACACATTCAGTCCCAACACTAGACAAGCACCGCTTATCGATTCATGGCGTGAAGTTGTATTAATGCCATCACGCGTCGACGAAAATTCAACGTTTTCTAATTTCCAGGTGACCGCCGCGACCCAAATTGGAATGCATGTGGAATGAAGCATTGCCTATTCCGGTGTCGAGAGCATGACATACACGACATACAGGAATGTAGCCGGAGGTTGCAAAACCCATTGTAATATTTTTTTTGATGTGCTTGCTGCAGGTGGTTTAATTTTTGTTTTTGAACATTTTACCTAAAACCATATACTGAGAGTGTGGAAAATATACAAGGTCATAATATACAAAGATAATATGCAAACATTTGTCAACGCCTCTGGTAGAGAAGAAAAATTAGAAATCTGGGTGCCATTCATTTTATATTTAAAGCTTTCGCTCAACATACAGCGTACAAAGTTGGCTGTCAAACATTCAATGCTGTGTATGGAGCTTTAAGAGTAAACTAACCTTGAAAACAATGTATTTTGTTTAAACTATTACAGGGTGGTCAGAAACAAGTGGAAACGATGGCCATAGCTTTATTCCGCAAATTTTTCTGAGCGAGAATCCAAAAACAAAATTTTCTTAGGACATCTAGTTTTGTCGCAAAAATACTTCAAAGTTTCACTTTTTGGAGTAGAAATACGTTGTTTTAGTAAAAGCTTTCTAGACATAATACTTATATGTTCTTTCAAAATCACATGTCCAAAATGTAATTCTGTTTAGTCATTGGGAAATGCCTTTTTGCTCGTTAACACTTGACAACGTTGCAAAACCAAATTTTAACAAGACCGATCTACCACCGTACCACTTTGTTCTATATCATCAACAAAGTGCGGCAACTATTTTCAAAGAAGAATGAGAAAGTTTGAATCAAACAACTAAATTCAACGTATTCTTCAACCTAACCATAAACAAAATATTACCAAATGTTACATAAGCAAAAAGTTTTGAACTGGTTAAGTACTGCTCCAATACAGAAAAAAGAACCTATTCATAGGATAATAATATCTTGACTGCTTCAAACCTCCAGTTATTAATTCAGAAAATCCCGTTATCGTTCAAAGAACAAGTCTCTAGATTTTCAAGGAGAGCAGACAAGAAGCAGATGCTATACGCTGCCAATAGCAAAGATCTTTCCTCAGACTCTAAGGCGTCCTGTTAAATATCCCGCCAGCTCGAAACTCCCAGCGTCGGTGTGTGAATCGTGTGCCAGTAATCGTTCAAGAGGTGAAAGTTTTTGCTCCTTCCACTCATCCCACCCGACTTTCCGAAACCGCCACCGTGGCTCACATCATGTCAGCACCACCCCATCGGTTTCGTTTTCCTCCACACTTCCACTCAATTGCAGAGCATGAAAAAATACGAGAACTCTTAAAGAACGTGCCACTAGGCACCAGAAAGAAAAAAACACGAAGGTCAAAAAGTAGTCAGCGCTGGCAGTGACTGAGAGCAAAAAGACAGAAAAGACGTAACGCCGATGGCATATACGCAGTACATAGGTGAATGTGTTGCGGGCGCACGTAAGGAGGACACACTATAGAAGAGAAAAAAGAGACATGGAGAAAACCAAAATGAGAGAAGAAATTCAAGTGACGTGAAGAGGAAACAAAGCGGAAATAAATGAAATGACCAAATATCTTTTAAGGCTACCTCTGGCGTTATTTTCACCTTTTTATTTTCTTCGTACCTCCGACAGAGCTTTTAGGGCATGGCTTTGTGGTATCGTAATAAAAATGGCTCTCAAGCAGCAAGTTTGAAAAGTATTTGAACGGACAGTTTATTTTAGATTCTATTTAATTCTTAAAATTATGAATTACAAAAGTGTTTGATAATATAATGTCACCAAATATAAAATATTTTCTGCTTTACCAGTAGAAAATTGAAAAATAAGATTTCGTATTTTAGTAGTGGAGTTTAGCTCAAACAACGGAATTTTTGAATATGAATACATGTGTTTTACCCGCCTACATGCCACTATCATATTTATTCACTTTGATTCACTGCAGCCAAGCTGCCATTGACAATCAAAGAAATATTGAATAATCAATTAGTGGTCAATTAATGTCAAATGTAGAACTATTAATTGAATCGAATTTGAAGAAAAAACTATGACTTCCGATCGGACTTGAACCGACGACCTTTCCATTTCTAGAGGAACGCGCTACCAACTGCGCCACGAAAGCTGATATTCGGAACTAGACAGATCGGAATCATCGGAATATGATAGTGGCATGTAGGCGGGTAAAACACTTGTGTATTCATATTCATCTTAGTCCTACAGGCTATTTCACGGTTAACGGACTTTCTACTTAGACTTATTTCAGTTTGTACACGATCAGTAAGAATGTCACTATTTTATCGGAATGACATTAATGATGACCGTGAAGGGTCTTAAGGAGTCCGTAGACGATCAGTTATAGTGACAGTACCAATAACGACAGTGACAGTGGACGTCATTTCAATATTTGTACTTTACACGGTCATTATTAATGTCAATTCTATAAAATATTGACATTATTGTGTACGGACCCCTTAAAATTTGGAATAACGTTACATTACATGGAGTAATGCAGGTAATGTCATTACTGGTCATGACATTACTACTGATCGTGTACGAACCCATTAATAGTACTTTACGTAACGAGCCAATAAAGGACTTGCACTAGCGACGTGTTTTCGGAGTACGAGCGAAGCGAGTAATATGAATCACGGAGCGAAGTAATAATTTGTGGAAGGTCAATATAGGAAATTGGTCTACGTTGACTGGACTATTATAATTAAACAGTATTTAATAGTATTTATATACGAACTCTAATACACATTTTACTGAACCAAAGTGCAATAATACAGATAAATCGTAAAACACTAGGGTTACAAAAAAAACAAATTGAAAATGGCTGCAAAGCTGATAATAGTACCAGCATAACGATTGGTAGTAACTAACGTAAGCCCATGTACGAACGACAATTGAACGAGGTCAATCGCCATGTCGTCGGGCGGTGGCAGAATGAAGCATTTCAGCGCTCCCCGAGCCGCACTCGGCGTCAATCTGGTGGGAGGACTACCCCATCTATCCGTGCTAGGCAGCATATGCCCCCAATTAAACTCATTTTGCCCTCTTGTTTACGTGCCTATTAGTAGTTTCGCCATTCCCAACCAAGCGTGGCCCACCTAGCCGCCCGCCACTCGCATCGGCAATCACCGTACAGCCACCACAATGGCAATGCCCACATACGGGAGCATTGCGGGCGACATATGCACTTCGCACTATCGCGAACTTCTCAATGGGATGCACAAAGGCGATTGTGACCTGAACCTATAGAACCTCATTGAATCGGTGAATGGACCCGTATGCAATCTCCAAACAGCATTCAATCTTGTCCCAATGTGAGTATAAAGAAATCTCTCCAATATAACTAACATAATTATAAGGTTTATCATTATAAAACGGTCAAAAATTTGCAAAATTGCTTACAAACACATGTTATCCTTGTATCTAGGTTAATGTTTAGAATGGGTAATATCACATTTCCGATTTGACTGGAATATCACATGGAAGACTACAAGTGATGTTATGGATTGCGTCGGAATTGCCTCGTGGGTTGCGGTTGTTGCTGGCGATGACGTATTGAGCATAATCGCGCCGTGGGCTAATGTGGGCCGGAATCCACCGCTCCTCACCTCAACCCCGCCACCACCAAACGCGAACGCATTACCACAGGAAATTGAATATCATTACGTCCACCATTTTGAATGCTGTCGCTACGCCGCATACATTTCCCACCTACGTGCGCGTTTGTTAGATTGTGTGACAATCGCGGTTGAAATCATTTCTAACCTAGATGTGGATTTCAATTTTCTATGTTGGTTGCAAGTATTTTATCTCTGTGCATCTATCATAATTTTGATTACACCTCTGATGAAATCTCCGCATAGCTTAAAATTTTAGATGCCAAGCTTCCATCTGTTGACGATATAAAGTAAAATCTATCTAACTATTTGATTCTACTAACAGTTAAAAAAAAGTGCCAGGAAAGTGCCAAAAAAATACATTGAAGCATGCTTAAGTAATTTTTATAGACCAATATTAATATTCGTAACGAGTGGACCTAATTTTGAAATAAATTCATTGTTTCTTCAAATTTAAAAAATGTTGCTAATATAAATGATGGTTGACGCAATTATTATATTTTAAGTTGTAAACTGAGAGTTTGGGATGAGACAGCACCTATCAGACCATACATTTGATGGAAAGAGACTTCTAGCATGGCGTCTTCTATCAAAATAACAGAATAACGTTTTGGGGATGCTACCCGGAAGTAATTTGAAAATGAATGTCAAAAAATGTAGATAGATTAACCTTGGTGTTTAGGTGATCCAATATCGATCAAATTTTGACATTTTTTTAGTATGAATGTATTACACGTTCACGAAGGTAAAGAATATTAAATTAGTCTGAAAGCTAGTAAAATAAACTCCACAAGTCCACAACTTTTAAATAACAACTAAAAATTTAATAATAGCAAATTAATCAACAATCATCGTGGATGTGTGCAACGTTCTTTTGCATAACTAGTACAAAAGATCACTAAACTCAGGGCATATTTTAAGAACTTTACACAATAATTATTGTCAATTTAAAAATAAGGGTGGACTCGCCATGGACCTTAGATTAATTTATATTATAAGATGTTTAAGTGGATACAGAAATCAAGTTATTTTTATAGAGGCCAAGTGCGATGGCGCTGCAGTATGTTTCCATGGTTTCCATTTGAATGATTGAAAATAAACAAATTTTAGCCTACTTGACAAATTTGACAATTATAATAACATATCATTCATGTTATTCATATAATTTCCTAACCTGTTAAAAATGTGACAATAAATAAGTGAGCTAAGATAAATGAACCAAGCACATTTTTCAAATTGCAGTATACTTTCAAGAAGTAAGTTTTTTTTTCTGAATGTCAGTAATTTTATTACACATACTCTGATAAAAATGTTGTGTGGTTAGATTTTCCAACTTATTAGGCATGTTTGCATTATAGGAATATATCAGCAACGTGAAGTATATTAGAAAACGTGTAAATTTCATTAATAATAAGACATTAGTAGACAAAGCAAGGAGTTTAGGCAAAGACTTAACGTGCCACCTATAAATAACTGGGTATAGGGAAGCCCAGAAATTTTAAGTAACAAGATAGAGCAGATGGATGACAACAAACTAGTACGTCTAGCACGAGCCAAATCGCCACGAGAGAAAAGAAGTCTGGGCAGACCCCAAACACTATAGAATGACACGGGAGATTCATTTGAACGACGAACAAACAGACAAACTGCTTTTGATGAGAAGGAGTATTTCAAAAATTATCAATATATGGGTTTAGTGTGGAATGGAAAAGTTTATGAAGAAGGAGACTATAATATTTTTGATGTCTTATATTACGTGGATTCAAATATAATCGTCATTCATATATACGAAATTATGAATAATTTAAAATAAATAATTTTAAAATGTGTTTAAGTGTTTAAATTTGTGGAAATTTTAAATAGTAATATGAAAAGGCAATTGAGGAGAAAGTAGGGAAATGCCAACGACAGAAGCGCCCTCGCACTGTGCCTCCATAATCTGTGATCTTAAGTCATGATTTTATTGTATTGACTTAGGCTTCTGGTTACGTATTTTTCTAAGCCATAAACTCACTGTTCATTCACACATACGAATGCATGACATCAAAGGCATAGGTAAACAAAGTTAGTCTAGCCGTAGTAGGCTGTTGCATATTGTTTTTGTATTATTTATGCCATATGAAGGAATTACACTATTTCATTCTCTTATTTGTACTCTGTCCCGAACGTAGGTACTGTGGATCGCAATACAAATGAAGATTTGTAGAGAACCGTAGAAAATCTTAAAACATCGTAAATATTCGACCAACCACAATGCTGCTATTTTTATCCTGTAGTTAAGATAAACTTTGCCTTGTTTTGTTTTGGAAGTTTAGCGTAACCCGTTAACAAAAATAGAAGTTATTCCTTTGTTTATTGATGAGTTATCCCTCACATTTGGCCAAGGTATGCAAACAAATGTTTAACGCTACCGCATTTTATTGGTGACATAAGATAATAGATCAATTACCTTATGTAGTTTCCTATTAATTTGGCATTGTCAAATTACAATAGTACAATGAAAATGTTTTAACGATATCACATATTATTATTACCCATTAAATATTAATAAAGCAAATGTAACACATCTATTCTGATATTCTGTAAATAAAAATTGTAATTCCTTCCGAGCAAATCCGTTGTAAATATATAAAAAGTATATATTTACATCTAAATAAATGATATCGATAAATCTCTAACCGCTCGGCAAAGGGCAATAATCTGAATAAATGGTGCAATGCACCGTGTCTCCGTATACGCCGTACACATTTTTCCAAACAACCGCCTCCAACCCTATTACTCCAACAACCCCTGATCCACCACCAACAAACATCGATTTGTGCACGCTCGCATGGGACCATACTCTAAATTGCTAGGCACAAAACAAATGTGTCTTTATCTCATCCCCCGACGTTAAACACATGTAATAATATTATTATACTCCAGCAAAAGCCGACATTATACGTGTTTATTATCCTTCGAAATATTATTGGAAAACTTGCCAATCGAAAGAAAACACTCGGAAAAGACTAGCGTCTATAACTTATTTGTTATAAACGCTGGAATTAAGTGCTTTTTACTTGGCCTCTTTATTGGCCTTTTTCGTATAAAATAAAAGAGACCGCAAATATCGCAAACAAAGCAAATACGGCCAGAAACGGGTAAACTAATAATAGTGTCATAAATAGAAGTAACTTATAAAGTAAATATGAAAATTGATACGGTATTTCAATAAATACATATGCATTTATTGCGTTTATTCATTGACTTTGTTGATTGCCTGTGATCGTGTTCGTTGTTGTTAATCGGATTTCTATATTGCTGATGTGGTTAGCCTATTGAATCATACAGTTAAAATCCTCTAATTCAATTTTATTCAAAGCATTGTTTCAATGTTTTTTATAGTGTAAAAATAAAAATCAATACGCCCAATATAGCATAGTGCTATTATATATTTCTCTTACTAAATTATTAATTATTAAAAAACGAACAATACTGAAATAATTATACCCACTCTATAATATACATATTTAGTATAAATTGAAACATTGAAATAAAATGAATGTTGACTTGAGCATAATATTTGGACACATATAAAATTAAAAACTTCATTAAAAGCCAGAGCTATTTTATAATATCTAATATTTGTATTATAAACTTATAACTTAAGTCAGGCAATCAATTTCACAATTATCAATTATATTATACCAACACGCGCATTGTATTATTGTTTTCAATATCAAAACTTTATTTACTTTTATTCGTATGTTACACAAATAAAATATAATCACTGCACCCGCAATAGCTTCACAAATTATTTAACAACATTTTATGTTTCTATTTGCGCATAACGTATAACTTGTACAAACAAGCAGGTAATTATATAAATTCAACTTTCACATACTCTGTTTAAATTTTAAATATATTCAATATAATTTAGGATATAAAAAAACATGGGCTATCTAGTGCTAGAAAAATGGGGAAATGATTACAATAGATTTATTCCGCAAATATTTCTGACTGAGAATACAGAAACAAAATTGTCCCTGGATGTCTAGTTTCGTCGCAAAAGTACTTCAAAGTTTCAATTTTTAAATAGAAATACGTTGTTTTGGTAAAAACTTTCTTTACTTATTACTTCTATGTTCTTTTGAGATTACATTTCCAAAAATTCATTCTGTTTAGTCATTGGGAAATGCATTTTTGGTTGTTCTTTAACACTTCTTCTGATACGTTTCTTATTTCTAAAAAAAAACATGGCAACGTTGCAACTCAAATCGGTAACTATGGAAAAATTGTTATTGTTAATTGTTTGTTGTAAATTGCTTATTATTATTAAAAAATTAAACAGCGGCGTGTTGCAACAACAAGCACGACTAGTGTCTAGGAAACAGCCAACCTTGTTTTTGTTGCATTGTTTTTCAATGTTATTTTAACAATGAAGCGCTTATAAGTAAAAACCAACGTTGCCACATATTCTATTTATTTACATGAGTTCAGAGATGGTCTCATGTAAACTATGTCACTATGGAAAGCGTTTTCGCTTGTTTCTGGACATCCTGTATATATAGCATATTACATTAAACAAGTGATTATTAAACAAGTGTACTATTTCTGATAGTTTTCAATAAACATCTGGGCCAATTCTAGGCCAATATTTCCATACTCTCTTGTTGGCGATTTTTGTATTAAAATATGTAGTTTAGTAAAGTTTGCTATCCATTTTCGGACAGCCCAAATATTAAAGTTTTGTAAAATATTATTGTAATCAAATTCTTAAGCTTTTAGTATTGATAGTAATGAAACAACATAATATATCTTTTAAGAATAGAAAATTGAATGATACAAAATATGATTCGGAATATTTTGGTAGCTTTTGATTCAGTTGCCAATATTGAAAAGACAAATACTAGAACAAAGAATTAGTTCAATGCGCTTTAATTCACATATTCATAATGAAGAGAATATGTAACATGTATTCCAACGAATAAAATCCAGTGCATTTTAAATTCTAAATGTTTACATAAAAAAATCTGATTAAATCAACAATTTTATAATTAAATAATTAATTGAAAATTATTATCTATGTTACAATTTTTTAGTGATATACAGGGTGGCCGAAAACAAGTGGAAACGCTTTCCATAGTGACATTCTCTGCATATTTCTTTGTATGAATCAGAAAAAACTACCCTTCTGCGACCCATGAGACCGTCGCAGAACTCATGTAAAGAAATAGTATATGTGGCATCGTTGGATTACTTATAACCACTTCATTGTTAAAATAACAACGAAAAACAATGCTACAAATAAAGGTAGGCTGGGTTGCTAGACACCGGTCGTGCTTGTTGTCGCAACACCCCGCTGTTTAATTTCTTAATAATAATAAACAATTTACAATAAACAATTACCAATAACAATGTTTCCATAGTTACTGATTTTGGTTTTGCAACGTTGTTCTTCTTATCTTTTAGAAAAAAAAAACGTATCGGAAGAAGTGTTAACGAACAACAAAAATGCCTTCCAATGACTAAACAGAATGAAATTTTGAAAATGTGATCTCGAAAGAACATACAAGTAATATGTAAAGAAAGTTTTCACCAAAACAACGTATTTCTACTTAAAAAAGAGAGACTTTAAAGTACTTCTGCAACGAAAATAGAGGTCCTAGGACAAATTTGTTTTTGAATTCTTACTCAGAAAAAAATGCGGAATAAAGCTATAGCAATCGTTTTAGTTTGTTTCTGGCTACCGTGTATACCTAATAAACATTACCTAATTAGAACAAGCTAATTTTGTATATTGTCTAAGATCTTGTTGTTATGTGTTTATACTTAAACGACAGTATTTCTTCTACCTTTGCGTTAGAGTTTACTAGGGTGTAAGTTCAAATTAAGTAATTAAAGAAATGTTAATTTAAGGCCTCTAACTTGAAATTAAACTCGA
This sequence comes from Drusilla canaliculata, assembly GCA_027574885.2. Lineage (NCBI taxonomy): Eukaryota > Metazoa > Arthropoda > Insecta > Coleoptera > Staphylinidae > Drusilla > Drusilla canaliculata. The sequence goes on along the minus strand of JAODGA020025740.1, from coordinate 259 downwards.
TATTTTAAAATCAATAAAAATGCAAATTTAAAATGAAGGAAAAACCAATATACATAAATTAAAAATTGCATTCTTCAATAAAGAAGAAAAACAAATCATTTTAGCAATAAAATCAAGTCATCAAACATTCAACAAGGGCGAAAAACTGTGAAAATGCAACAACTCTGGAATTATTAAAATCTCCTCAGTCAGCGAAAAATTTCCGACAGTGTCAATATTTGACGTTCTGCCTCTACCACACACTCTGCTTTTTTTCTTC
>JAODGA020025704.1:0-13053 GCA_027574885.2 Drusilla canaliculata | reverse complement strand
TGGGGATACACTGTATTGTACTGAGAGTTTTGCTCCCAATAGCAGCTTTTACTCGTTTATGGCTCAGAGAGCGCTATGCTCAGCGTACTCGGTACCCTCAGTGCAGTGTATCCCCACTACTGTATTTGTTATAATGTCGTCACAGACTACTACGACTAATCGTGGCGCGTTCGTAAACAACTTGAATTTCTTCAATTTTTAATTGTTTTTAATTAATTAAAGAAACAACAAAAAAAATCTTGCGTTGAATATTGATATAATTTATGATAAATAAATTATAAAATACATCAAAAATTAAATAATTAAAATAAAATTAAATACCAAATTGAGAAGATAAGGGGATACAGTAGAAAGAAATAATTTTGAGAATACATATATTTGTGTTAAATTCTGCCTGAAGTTTGGTATGACGTTCATTGATTGGTAATAAGACGTTTATTGTAAAGCAGAGTATTTGGAGAGCTATGAATTAAATTGTACAGGTGCCTAATGTTTGTAATGATTCGTAAACCTGAGGTTTTCGCAACATCTAGTGTGTTTTGTTTTCTTCGATGAGATTTTAAATAAAATGCAGATATAGTCTAAAAGTAGTCTGCAAATTGCAATGTAAATTTTTGTGGATGTTTTGCTAGACACTTAAAAACTAACCTACCATTTATAAAAATTGATAGTGCTGTATGAGCTACTACTAAAAGTCAGCAGGAAATAATAAAAACAACCAGTTTATATTCTCTTATTTTATAGTAGTTAATAAAATAATATCAGCGATACAAATAAGTTACACATCATTATTTTATACATCACAAAATCATTAAAAATGTTCTTTTCATCTCATTTCTTTCTCTCTCTCTTTAGTAGTTCTCATCTATTTATTATACATACACAAAGTACCTCACAAAGGATTGATTTTCAGCTAAAATACAAAAATTATAAACCTGTTGTTTTCTAGTTAGTCTCCATATCGATTCCATCATCTGTTATTTCATACAATCTCAACCTAAATGAATAACAGCTATTCATAAAGTCATTCATTGACTTCACATTGATTTCATTTCGGTTTTGTGTGTGAGTGTAATTTCGCGAAAAAGCACGCAAGCTGCCTCTATGATCCAATTATGATTTAGTTTGTAAATTGTAAGAGTCACATTAGTGGAGTAGATATCGGTGTGGTCAATTTGTGTCATAAGTTTGATTTGTATTCGCGCCAAAATGTCGAATTCGAGTCGCTTTGAACTTTATACAATAATCTTTAAACTTAAATATGTAAATACACAAAACGTGTGTTTGTGTGTGTGGGAGAAATGGGGACGTTAAAAGTAGCTTACGTTTCTACAATTTATATATTAAATATATCTTTCTTTGTATCATCTTTTTTCTTTCTTCTTCTTTATTTGCATCATCTGTATGCGCAATTATACTTTATATAATTGTCTATCATAGTCAATATCTTTTTTGTTTTGTTGTACACTTCACATCCAGACACACAAAATAACTCAAGTGTGACATTGACGAAATACATTCTTTGCAATCTGCTTTAGCAGCTCAAGGTAAAATAAATTAAACAAAGCTAACATAATTCCGATGGAGTTCTTCCATCATCTGCCCGAAAAAGAAACAAACTGTACAAATCGACAAGTTTACACAAAAATATATGGTCAAATAAATATAAAAAGTGCTAAAATTAGTCAAAAGTTAATAAAAAATAAATGTAGAAAACTAGGAAACAATTAGTTACATCCTAAAGGTACAATTACCTTCCAATCTTGTTTCAAAATTAAAGAACAAAAACAATTTTGGTGTATGTATAAAATTAATCTCGGCAATTCGCAAATCGCTCACAATCAGATCCAATATAATTCCAATTGGAATTCTAAATTCGGGATGAGCTGTCACCTAATCTACGCAGTATCTACATTTATTCCGAAATTCGTGTGACTAATTGAATCGAAAGCTTTAAATTTCAATTTTATCTAGGCCAGAGGTCATATAACAACATATAACTCTCGGCCGCTGTGTACGATGTTCAAAAAACACTTTGAACGCGCGCGCAAAATGCTTCCGATAATTGTCTTATTAATTACTTGTTGCTTTGTACTTGTGGTCTCATGTTCGTGGTAAGTTCGTCTATGTCGCTAGGTAAACATTTAATTAGAAAATCGCTACGTTTTTCCACTCGTTAACAGTGTTACAATGCGTACGAACCATCAAAAGCAACGCAAAGTGAAACAATTTCGGAATAAATGCATTCCAGCGTGAATGCAGGCGACACCAATTTTAAAAAACAACTCATCATAACTGCACGCGGCGAGCTGCATTTGTGTGACTGGCATGAAAATTGAATTCAGTAAAGCGTTAATCTCATCAACGTATCAGCTGCATGCGCAAGCCGCCATCATCGTTTTCCTTTCTTTCCTCTTTTTTTGTAAATTCACATTATTCGAGTTTAGTTCCAACTCTCGTTTTGCCACCGTTCTATATAAAATATAGCTTATAATTACAACAACAAAATAATATTCCAGTGTCTATTTGACTAAATCCGAAAGTGAATCCGTGTCGCGCGACCGCCCAGTTATTGTAACACACAGCACTTGCACTTGGGTTTCTTTTTGATGATGACGTGCTCGACCTGCGAGGCGTCGCCGGCAGCGAGGGTGTGGCCGCGCTGCACGTCCAGCTCGTTCTTGCCGCCGCCGCCGCCAATTAGGGGAGATGCGACACCGCCGACGGTCTTTTTGCCGGGAGGCGAGCCTACCGGACTCTTGGCGTCGTTCTGCACGTTGCCGTTCTTGGCGGTCTTCGGCGTTGCCGCTAGCGGCGTGGCGACGGCCTTCTTGGGCGATTCGGTGATCGGCGTCGAGGTTTGATTGGAGTCGATGAGCTCGTCGGCGGAGGGCGGCAGCGGGGAGGCGTTGCCGGCGGACGTCGGCGTGATCGGTTTGCCGCCCTTGATCAGCTCGACGATCTCGTCCGCCTCCCGGCTGAGGTCCCCACCGGGTCGGAATGGATTATCCCAGCCGCTGTCAGTACTAAAAGATTAAAATAAAATTAGAAAACATTAAAAAAAACTTACAATTTTTCTACCTAATGCAAGTAGTTCTACCCGTTTTTGAGTCATAAGAGGTCTTACAGACACAATTAATATTTCTACATATTTTAAATAATGTAAAATCCTTCTCTTAGCAGATACAAATCAAACAAACCAATTATAAAAATAAATCGTGTCGTTCTTGAGTTATAAAAGTTGTTACAAACACCATTTTAACGGATAAAATTATCAATATTATCTACCAACCTACCCTAACTATCTATTGATAATTATGTAAAATAATTATATAAAGATGTTATTTGGGTTGCATAATTTTGGAAAACTATCTGACGTCACCAATATTTAAAAAAACATACCATAATTTTGAAACAGAAAGAACACTTATGAAAAGAAATAAACAAATACAAATAAATTTATATTATGCCTACGTGATTTAGCACAAAGCCACGATTGATTTAAGTTACTAAAACAATAACCCACACCATTGACATAAACAATTGCTGGTAATTGAACAAATTGCAATTCGTTACGCCATAGCCTCGCCGACAGTATGGAAAATAAATTTTCGCAATAAACATGTCAACTTATGAATATTACCAATTGATTTCGACCTCGTCGCGTGGTACTTTGACAACGTAATACAAGACTCCGCCATGTGTGGTTGCCATACTAGGCATAGTACGTTATCCTGGGATAATGTCCAAAAAACTTGTTGCTCAAGAACTATCTGATGCACATCCACCCAAGAAAACTGCGCACAAACACCGCACACCAACTACTACTAATTTCCAACTGGTACCAACCGATTTTACGCTTGGTGTTGTTTGCACTAGCATTCGTTAATCAAACTTTAATAACGCGCACTCGAATGGGGGTCCCCGAGGATGACATCCAATTGAAAAATCGTCGTTCGCGCGCTCGCATTGCGCAGGCATTCGCTAAATCGCACTAATTGCCACGGCAAACATTTCGGGCAATTTCGAGTGTATTTATAACGCGCGATTTTATTTCCACCGACCGGCGCCACCGAAACTGACCACGAGTCCAACGGATTTGTTACACGTTGCGCAAAATGTGCGCCTTGCTTCAGCCAGATTGAAGCATTCTCAGCGTGATACGTTTTTGTCTTTGTAGTAAATATTAATCGATGGTACGTGCGTCCCCGGCGATCTTATTAAATGTACGGCGGCGCAATTACGATTTGAAAAACGGCTGCACGCGCGTGTGTGAGTCACAGTCACCCAAGAGTCTCCGAAAATTACAAACGCCGTAAATACATTCAACTGGCGCGGTTGCACGCAATTGAACTTGCTTCATGCAGCGCACTTGGAAGCAACAGCCTTCCTTATTCCTTGCATTGTCAAGACACACACACTCAAAACTTCCAAGAATGTTGAGGAATGTCCGTGTTGATGTCCTCGCCAGTGTAATGCGTAACACTTTCTTCTTTCTTCCTTGAACGCCGTCCAAAAATGTGTGTGGTGTCGCACGCGCGGCGCGGAATGCAACAATATCGCGTCGTGCCGCGGAAAATGCAATCGGAAAACTGCGCCGTTGGCCGGCCACGGTTGCCGTGCTGCAGGCCTGCAGTGACGCGCGGGGCCTACGCGTCGACGACGTGACTTCGATAACTGCTGGACGCGTTCCAACAATGCATTCGCGAGTTTTCCGCAGGAGCGAACGAAACCCACACCAACGTACGTGTACGCTACGTCCAACATCCAAAAACGCTCGTTATTCGAATATCGGCGCACGATATTTATAGAAATGTTTCATGTTTTCTTGGTCTGCGTTGTTTTTGCACGCACTCCTTTCCGAAACTAATCAACCACCTAATACACGAGGACACATTTTCTTGACGTTAGTGTCACATTAAACAAAATTCAGAAAGAAAAATTCAAATGTATCACAACTGTCGAAGAACCTAGTTGATCAATCACGTCTCTTTGATCTTAAAAAAAATCACAGGCGCACTACGATATTCCTGTCAAGCGGGAAATGTACCAGATTTGCGATTTCCCAAACTGACTACCAGCCCCCCCTTCAACACGGCACAATTTCCGCGTCCAGCGCTTTCCCGCCGACCGCTGCAACTGCTACGCCATTACCACAGACAACTGGCAAACTGGAGCGCGGCGCACGGTGCGGCCCCCAAATGATCGATCCAGGGGCCCCCGACTGTGTGTATGTGTGCAGCGATGCGCCCGCTACCCGCTGCCTCACAAACACCACGTTGACGGCGGCTGGCGGCAGCTAAGGACGCCTGCGCCGCATGGATGCAAGCCGCTCCAACCACTACCACCACCATTACGTCACCAGTGAAATTAGATCAACAAAGGTTGAAGGTTATCACATCGAAAGTCTGCATACACTCGTTGAAAATGATCAACAGTTTTCATATATTTATAGACCCAAAACAAAGAAACAGAAATTGAGATCAAACCCTGATCAATAAACCCATGCTTAATACTAAACGCGACTAAATCAGAAAATAGCTAATTCATTTCCTGTAGATAGAAACTTACAATTAATTACAGCGTCACTAAAAGCAGATAACGTCACTCTGGATTCTAGCAAGTCACGCACTACACAAAGGGTGGACAGTCCCAAAGAAAAAATTGCGTGGAAACTAGGTCGGCCTGAATAATACAAAGTGCATCATTCTACAATTTTTATATTGCCTGTAATGCGCCACGTTTTACAGCTTCATTGAAAACCAACCAGGCCATCAAATATTATAATAGTCATAAATTCCAAAATTAGAAACAGTTTTATCCGCATCAAACTAATTTTTCGACACTTTAACGTCCAATAAAACTTACATCTCTAACACCACTCCTGAATAAATTGCTTTATAGAGGAAAGGTGTTATGACTTTATTGCATCCTTGTTCCCGAAACTTCCATTTCCTAATTTCCCAACCTTCAGCAACTTTGTCTATGCTGCCCTAGGGTCCTATTTGTGTGGTAACCTTGTTTCTTTCAATATTTGTTCCGCAACGTCCTCCAAACAGGGATAAATTCCGTGTTTCCCAGTTAAATGTTGACACACCCGTAAGACGGACGACCTTTGCAATCGATACAACCGCAATAAAACCCATAGAACGTAATAAGGATAATTCAAGGACGGTGCCTGACATAATGCCCAAGTAACTGCAAATAAACCTAGATGCAAATTACCGCAATTGCCTTTATATTACTCATTCCAAACAAGAGACCCACTGTTTTTGTTTTTTTCAACCGCATGAACTTTCAACTTTGTCGATCAGAATACATGAATGAATGAATAAAGCAGTGACTAAATGCTGCATTACTCGCTCCACTTGCAGCGGGTCTTGGTCATTGATGACCCATTGGGTGCCCACATGTACTCATGGTTCAATTGCGTGCAATTGCATGCGTTATTCATTGATGCGGTTGCGAGTGCATTTAATTAGATGTGATGCATTGTTTGTTGTTTACGCGATGGCAGGTGAATCGTACGGCAGGAATGTCTCGTTGCGAAATTGATAGTCACGAGTTTTTCAGGAGTTGGCATAGTTATATAAGACAATTAATTCGATCAGAGGTTATTTGCGAGCGTAGTACAGCTCCTAATTCATGTGTTAGTCAAGCTACATTGCGCATCATGACGCAGAATACGGCACAATAAAATACGAAGCAGGCAGAATAGCGCAGGAAATGGGAGACACTAAACAAGGGTGCGGTTGGTAGACTATTCATTGTCTTAGGGCTTGGTCAAAGTGTTCTAGAAATAGATAGATAAAAAATATACAAATATTGTATAAGTTAAGTCATGATTTTTAAAACTTGCAAAACCTTTTAAAAATAACTTTTTAATACCAAATAGATTGAACAGTCTATAAAGCCATAAAAATGTTTCTAAGACCGTTTCAGGTTGTTTCCACTCTCTCAAATAAAGACACGCAGTGCAATTCCAACTAAAATTACTTTCTTTCCTAAACTACTACTAAGTACTTTATGAAACAGAAATTCCTTTCACAAAACTCCAAAGAAAGAAGTACGCAATTAAAAATCTCATCTATATGCTGATCACCTCTCCGCACCTTAAAAAGAAACCTCCCTATCAAAGCCGAAAAAAACTTATCAACTCTGTCCTAAATCGACGCCCATTGTATGTATAAACAATCGAAAGCCATAAATAATAAAACCGTGCACATGTGCCCAATTCAGGTCAGCGCTTATCGCTTTATTTATAAACTTTTACTATGAGCTCCCAATCACAAACATACCTACTTCCAGAGCGCTCCGTAGCAACAACGCAAACAATCTGTGCCTATTAACATACTCCCTGTTGGCCCGACTTCGAAGAAAACCAACATGGAATCAGTACAGTCGGCCGTTATTGTTCTAATATCGCGTTTGGCCTAATTTCACACTTTACGCGTTAGCACCGATCGTTACACGGCAGCATTCGTTTTTATGGCTTGCGTTGTATGGCAAATAGCTCACGTACAAATTGTTGCATAAATAGTATGAATTGCGGTATGCATATTTTTGTAAAAAACGCAAAGTGCAGTTTTTCCGAGCGGTATTTTGCGCCGTCACGGGCAAATGTCGATGGATAAGCATCAAAATTGGGCGATAAAGCGCGCATAATCGCTGTTAAGGAGCACACGACCCAATTACGCTCTCCGTTTCGGCTGAGCTTTAAACTATCGATCGTTCTAGTTTCGGTCATAAAGAATAAATATTAAAATGTATCAAAAATGTATAAGTACTTGTATTATACTCTAGTATAGTGACGTACAACAGCTTTCCGTTTAGAAAATTTTAGAATAAAAATACAGTGGAACCTGGCATAACGGACCTAATTCGTTCCAGTCTTACTCGTAACGCCAAACACTCGTTAAACAAAACCTCTTTTACAATTGGATTCATGCTGTATTTAACAACAAAATAAATAGCTATCAACAAAAACAATTTATAAAATTATATTATATTTAAAATAAAAGTTTTGTAGACTAATCCGGTATCATATACAAAAATGACATCATCGCAAAATACAACCAACAATTTTTATGTAATGGTGGTAATAAAAAAGCAAAACATAAAAAATATGACTCATAATTCAACTATACAACTACTAACAAAAAAGTTATATAACACATAGTGCGTTGCTCCAGTCAGATACATTCAAAGCGTCTACGTTACAAGAAAACGCCGAATGATCAGTCAATTTCGCCGCGGTTCACCGCAAATTTCTACCTACTCATTGCGATGGCAAAAAAAAATTCACGGCCTTCTGTTGGAATCTGCGCCGTCGCGTTTCTGTTTACTCGGTCAGCCCGATCTAATCCAACACAAATCGTGTACTTGTACATTGCGTCGCTATACAGCCGAGTTTGTTGTGCATTACGTAAAATTTATTTATAGACGTTATTTATTTTGCGTATTAGCATCGCCCGCTTTGCATGTGAGTGTATAATGGTGGAATGGTATAATGTAATACTCTAATGATAGTATACAAAGTGTTATCAAAGTGATAACACTACATTTTGTGCAAAATATAAAGACTTGATGTAGTTAGTGTCTAACTGTGCGGCCTTCACAAATATTTCATTTTTATCAAATCACTGTTATTTAATTAACATTGTTTTCAACGTGAGTCAGATAGTGAGTTAAAATTACTTGCACAAATTATATGTTATATGAAATTAGTACGAGCAAGCAACATTGGTTTTTGTCTGTTTTTGTGCGATGCGCAAATGTAAATAAATCACGAGACGTCGAATGAGCTTTGTTAATATTTGCACTATAAATATATTAATAGATAATACTAAAATTATATTAATGCAGCCTAGATATTTTGATGCTCGTAATTTTATAAAGCGCATTTTTTTTCTTTGTTAATCACCATGGTTTTTTTACTGAAATAGGACAAATCTAATTTAAGAAAATTATCTAGTTGTCATTCTACAAAGCCTAGTTATGCTCGAAACAAGTTTGAACAGTCATAAAATATCCAATAAACAAGACGAGCGTAATGCCGTACGCTGTATATTGTGACAACATAATAATGCCATCAAAACGCAACGGGTAGGCGCAACATAATCGCCTCTCTTTTGCGGGCTGTTAGCGCCGGAGGTCGACGACATTTCCGCAACGCACTTTTAAAATAAACGCAAAACGTATCGAAATAAACCGCCCGCCGCCGCTCGCCCGACGGCGTCGTGTGACGCGCATAAATTTCATATGATTACGAGCATATGTTCGACGGGTTGCTTACGACTAGCCTACTACATATATTTTTGATGTAATATAGACAACCAATATAGCAAATGGTATCATAATAGTTTTTCGTATACCTCGCCCGAAAGTGTGGGATAACTAATCAATAAACGATACAACAACGCTTGCTTAGTTTAACTAGTGACACTAAACATTCAAAAGGACGCAAAATAAAGCAATTATCGTCATTAGTAAGAGTAAACAAAGCGGCGTTGTGATTGGTCAAAAATTGTATTGATGTATGTAGTTAACTTAGTGTGGCTACTTCTTAGTGACTAGCCAAGATAAAAACGGATAAGAAAGTATACCAACCTTTCTTGTCGTACGAATTTTGTGACCATCGCATTGCCAACATGGTTCGCATCCTGCATGGCGGCGGTGGCCATCATGAAATCGTTCTCGCTGAGGACGACGGGCTCATCCGGCAGGACGACCTCCAAAGGCTTGGACTGTTGCACAATGGAGACGCGCACCTTTTCTCGTTCGTCTCTGTAAGACAACAATGTAAGAATACCATTGAAAAACGACTTCAAACAACATCTTCAGAAAGTTTAAAATAATTACGCTTAAGTGATGTAAAATTGAGGATGCGCGTGACAATAGCAAAAAACAACAATAAAGAAAGTGACTTAAGTCACTCCAGCAATTTCAAGTAACTAAAATATGCAACAACACGCTAACTACACCTTTTTACGATAATGGAGGAATTCCTGCTGACATTCTTTGCAATACAATTTTAATTACACCAAAATTAAATTTCTAAGACTCTTTAAAATGTATTACAAAAATATTTATGACTAGCTAAGCTATGACAATTCTTACAGGCAGGATATATATAAATTTGAACATTTTTTAATATTTTAATACACATTATCCTTCTCTTAGCAAATATAAATCTAATAAAGGAAGAATTATAAAAATTGGCCCAGTAGTACATGAATTATAAATTTTGTTACAAACACCACTTTGTTTCATATGCAGACCCCAATGAAAATAAATTCCGTTAGAAAAACACAATATGAGCAGTTGACCTTATAATGCAATAATCAAAATAATCATAATTCAAATAACAACATTAACAGGAAGTAATAAACACACACGTCGCAAAATGCAGTAGCAGTAACAACCGGAAGAAAACCGTTAGCTTTCCGGAAATGATCCTAACTTATGCAAGCACAGTTCGGCGCTATTTACGTCATAATCGATTTTATATTAGCCAGCCCCACAAAGCTTATATTAATTGAGTATACTAGCCGATTGTGAACCCAAACAAAAGCAATTTCAAAATATCCCGTCAACTAACCTACATTATCAACAAGCAAAAAATAGAATTTTCAATTTCTAATAATTACTAACACGAACAGCTCAACCATGATTATCGCTGTACGCGAGTCACACCGGTTTACATGACGTTGAGGACCTTGTCAAAACGAGTGAGTCATAAATGTAAATTGCTATCCCTCAGTGCCAACGCCGACGCACTTCAACAGGACGGGTCGCTCTCCTCTCCTATCATCTCCAACTTTGTGCCAACTAGCTCCAGCCATTATCCCAGTCTATCTCTCACATCCGCATCCTTCAGCCATGTTTACAATAGATGTCTACATTACCATCTCTAGGTGAAACTTCTATCTTTATCCTGCTTACTAACAAAGTCCACCGGAAGGAACGAGTACTATTCATTCAAGTTCTACTTTGAGACGTGGGCGTAGCGGGTTTTTCCGATGGTACTAAAATTAGCACGTCGGAGATGGGGATGCTTTAAGTCCGCGTGGACAGAACGATAAATGTCAGGATAAAATTGCTCCGGATCGTGGAAGTGTATTAAAAGACGTGAGAGAAGTGGGTTAATCGCCTGCTTTGAAATTTATATTGTTGTGGACATGATTAACCTTCTAATTTTGCTCTTTTCGGGGTAACGCGCTGAATTATCGGTCTTTATTCAAACTTAATATTTCCCAGAAAATTTATATAAAGTCTAGGCAAACTATCGCCGGAATATATTTTAACAATTATACAATTCTTATCAAAGACAATAAAAATCGCAGAAATCGATCTATTTGTTTTTTAATTATGGTTAAACTTACAGGTACAACTTAAAGCCTTCTCAGAACACAAATAAATAAAACAATAACAAGAACTATTAAAATAAGTCCAGCCGTTCTTGAGTTATAAGTGTTCTTACAAACACCATTTTCTTTGATATATATGTTTTAACAAACGATATCCTTCCTTTGACTAATAAATATGCAACTCAGAAAAAATTATAAAAATCAGTTGTTCTTCTAAAAATAGTTGTTCTTGAGTTATAAATGTAATTACAAATACCACTTTCTAGTATATATGTATTTTTCACTAACTCCTGGAAAATAGACAAAAAATGGCAAAAAAAACACACAATTTAGATTTTTAGCATTACAAAGGTTTCTTAATATAAGAAAAAATAATATATTTCCTTTAAATGCATAAAAAAATTATTTAAAATTGTATTCTAATTAAATTACCAATAATTAACTAAAAAAGGCAAGAAATTGCATTTCCTGTATCGTGATTCTCATCAAAGGTTATATAAATTTTATTATATCGAGGAAAACTACCCTTGACGTCATTAAAGAACCACTTGCGTAGTCAACAAGTGCTCTTCCATCCCCAACACTTGTTCATTGCTTCGAACTTTGCAGACATGGTCATGAATTTCAAAGAGCTGCTAAATACATGTTGATGCCATTATCGTACATGAAGGACGAAGGTAAACTATGGAAATTCTCCTCCTACACAATATGACACAACTTTGCCAACATTTATAAAAATCGTACATTAATATTGATGTATATAGTAAAATGTAAGAGAATATAAAATGCAAATATGCGCCTTGACCTCAAACAATTTCTCATTTGACTTTTATAAGGTCGAAAAGTCGCAAACGTTGATAGGTGCCATTTGAATTTTAATTTATATTGCGTGCCGGCCGGCGCGGCGCGCGATAGAATTTTGTAACATGCACCGCTCGTAACATGTGGTATTTTTAGCAGTAATTTCTGCTTGTTATAGCCAACTATGTACAACGCCAACGTGCGAATGTTTAAACATTTAGATGAATGCGAGCTTAATATGGCCGCCAACAGAGTAAAGTTTAAATTGGGTAATTTTTGTTAGGTTGCTTCATAGAAGAGACAACATCATGCCTATTTTTACAGTTGACAAATATGTTTCTACATTTCTTTTGCAATATGTAAAATTGATTTCTATGATTTCCAAGGTAATAAAGTGAAGCTATTTCATTCAAATTAAAGTAATGTTAAAATAATTTGAACAATTCTTAGTCATATTGAAATATTTAGATGCTATAGACCTTAGTTAGACAACATTTAGTTTAAAAATTTAGAAATACACATTTTTAAAAATCGTCAAAATCGAAAATTGTGCAAAAATAATTCGTGTGAAAAATTAACACGTAACATGTCAAAAATTTAGAGATAATTCAATAACAAAGAGTCATATCAATTTAAAAAAATGTAAAATATTGTAAAATTGAAATTAGGTAGATAAAACCTGTGGTGGTTTAGTAATTTTATTAATAAAAGTAACAAAAACAATATAAAAACTATATAATTATTTATAAAAGTTATGTAAACCGAAAAAATTTGGCACACCCCGCCCGAAAGTGTATAACTCATCAATAAATAATGTAATAACGCCTATTTATATTAACGAGTGACGATAAACATCAAAATCAAAACAGAATAAAAGTTCTTT
>JAODGA020025699.1:0-18237 GCA_027574885.2 Drusilla canaliculata | reverse complement strand
TAAACGAATTATAATATTACATGAAAATAACTTTATTGCATCCTAAAATTAAAAACAAACCTGATTTAGCTATCTTAACCTAAGCCAACCTAACAATAATGAGCCTTCAAAGTGAATGCGTTATGTTCTGCTTTGAACACCATTGTATCTAATTGATGGTAAAACTATAATAAAAATTCGACGACTCTGCTTTAGTGTAATCTGGTTACTTCAAAATTATTTTGACATTAATTTTTGTTACTAGGAACTTGAAGAGAAGAAATGCCCTAGTTTTTTCGGCGGGAAATTTAACTTGACGACAATCATTTTAGCTCACCCGGTATCACACATCACAATTGCAATGGGGACTATGGAATTCGGTAAGTTAAAAGAGTAATAAACGGTTCATTGGACTAGTCAATTATTTACTTTGAACTTCTTATTTTATTTTCTAAAAGCAATTATTTCCACAGTTAATTTTTAATACATTTTTAAGTATTGATCTCGCATACAATTTCAAATAGATATATTTTAAAAAGCAGTTTTGATTATATAATAAAGAAGACACATTTAGTGAGGAAATTAACTCAATCATGTAAAACCTTGTTATAAATTATGATAATGCTTCTATAAAGTTATTTTCTTCAAAGGTATATAAAACAAGTATAACAATAATTTAATTTTGTAGAAAAAAAAAACAATCATAATAGCATTCTCCAATCTTGAAAACACACACTATAATTTTGCAATAGTATCATTCAATTTAATTACAATGCAGGTGGTGCGATATTATTAATCCGTGCTATTTTGAGCTGTAAAAGCGAAACCATTGTCTCAGATATCTGCAGTTCTTCTTTCATAGTATCCCCTGCATTCGGATTTGCCTTACAATAAGCGTTTAGAGCCTTATACGCCTCAATACCCTTCTTAATTCTTTCTGTTAGAATCGCCTTGTCGGTTGTACAGTAGCGCGATTGGATCGCCGCAATGTGAAAGTACGCTTGCAAGAAGAACTTCTCTTCGCCATCCGGAATCTTAGTCGGCAACTCGCCCTGTGCATTCTTAAAACTATCAATAAACTTGGTGAAATTGTCCACGGCTTTGTCAACCAGTTTATTGACTTTAGCCATAGCATGCGGTGTCACGCGCATATTTCCCTCCTTGATTGGCTCCAATTTGAGATCGAGCATGTCCGAACTGGCAACGCCGAGACGATACCAATTTTGTCGACAATAACGCATGTAATACTGCGGGTTTACAGCATTCTGCAATCCTTCCAATATATCAGTGGATCGTTTTAATAACTTGCAGCGCACTTGTGGGTCCTCAGCAAAAAACGATAGTGCATCATAGAGCATACTATGATCTTGCATGATCTCCACATAATCTGATGCATGTGTGTTCAATGTATGATATTCCACAGCAGAATTCACAAACTTCTGCGCAAATAAAAACACCTCTTTGGCATCATCCATAATCAACAAAAAGTTATGACCAACTTTGTCTTCATACTCCGACAAATCAATAGCTTTGAAAATCATTTGACTCATCTCTTCCTTAGTTATACTAAACTCACTTAAATCCATCTCAGCCAAATCAGTACATGCCGAAATTGTGGTCTCAATATTATCTGTTGCAAGCAAACGCTCTTTTGAGTTTGCAAGTAAGTTTATACCATACTTAATCCAACATCGACTCACATCAGCCAAGCGATGTCTGTAATTCTCCAATTTTGCTTCATATTCCTCCCCTTCAGAACCACAAGTATCCAAATGCTTTTTATACAAATCAAACATGAATAATGAAGCACATAAATGATGTTTAGCTTGTTTAAACCCATTCCTCTCCATGAAAAATTGCGACAATGTTGCAGTATTTAAAGCCCAATCAATATGCTCATAATCATTGCTATCATATTGACGTTGTAGGGTCTGATGACAATAAACAGCACTTTTTAATGGATTCTTCTGTGCATAGGCCTGAGCAAGATAGAATAAAGTCATAGTATATGCTTTCTCCAACTTTACATGTGCCTCCTTATCATTGGTAACATACTCTGTATTAAAATAGTCCATATAATCAATAGGTACAATTTTCTCTTTTATAAGTGCTTTATATAATGCTTCTGCTTTGGTTAAATATTCAATACCCTTCTCAAAACTTCTCATACTCCATAATATGCCTAATTGATTATATAAATTCATTCCCACTGAAGCAACTTCACTACTCATTACATGACTCTCAATAATTTGCATACATTCATTATAATGTCTCTCACTAAGAGAAGTTTCTTCTGTTTCTAATGCAATTGTTCCAAGTTGAAGTTGTACAGCTCCAAGCATTCCTACAATATGTATTAGATATTAGATAGTAGATGTATATGTGTTAGCTTACCTATTAGTTTATTGCACATTGACTCATTTGCACTGCTTAGCTTTTTAACATTATCAAGAAGAGTATGCATTGATTCAAGATGCTGTCTTGCTGCATATTTTGATGCATATGGTGCAGTTTCAGGATCAAACATTGAGCCATCTATTAGTTTTCTAACTTTTTGAAATTTCTCTTCTAGGTCCACAAGCATTTCCTTTGTTAGATTCATCTTTGCAATTTATAGCCTTATTGAGTAGGCTACAAAATGATTATTTAAGGCCTAAAATCTTCTGAGAATTGGTATTGACAGTTCAATGTCGTTCAATATGTTGAATGTTGTGTCAAATGAGTATAGGGGTGGTATATAACTTCATTATTTCACCCCTTTTTACGCGTTTTACCCAGTTGTACCCGCCGGTCACCGTTTTTGATTGGACGAGGTCAATCTGGAGTTGACCAACTTATTTGAATAAGAGTCGTAAGCAAATTCTCCGGAAATGGAAGTTGACATTTTTGACAGTTGACAGCAATAAATTTAAAATGTAATTATTTGACAATATTATGCTTTGAAATAATGTAAAAGACGTTATTAATTGATTTTTTTGCTAAATTAGTGTTTAAAAAGTTTATTGTAATAAGTTTAAACGTTGTAAATTTTGTTAATTGATTAAAAATCAAATTACAAACTTCTCTTTCAAACCTTTGAAAAAAATCGTGTCAAACGGAACCAATCGATACTTGCCGAACGTACCCATCGGAAACATTCGGTTACATTCGGCGCATATGTTTCCGGAGTATTTATTCTCTGAAATTTTTGAAAGTTTCCTCTTGACTTGATCACTCCTGATGTCAATAATGTCAACTGTCGAATGTCAAATATCTTCCCGTTTTCGAGGTTGCGGAGGTTAGAAAGGTTAGAAAGTGAAATTTGCAGCAGGTCAGCAGTAAAGCTCCGTATTCGCAGGCACACATACATCGCAAAGGCGAGGAGAAATCCGGATCCAAGATGGTGTGCGCTCCGTATCGATCTCGTTTGTAAATAAATCGCTGCCTGGCGCGGATCGCAATGTAAACATGTAGTAACGGGGCTAGACTCGCGAAGACGGGGCGAAGACGAGTTCGCGTATTATGCTAGACGAGCATGACATGAGCTCGCAAACGTTGGATATCCTGCGGCAGGGGGTGTGGGCTTCCCTCACGGGCGGCTGGTTCTACGACCCCCATCAGGACGTGTTCTCCAACACGTTCCACCTGTATCTTTGGTTGTTTTTGATTTGCTTGCCGTTTACGATATATGTGGTAAGTGAGCAGAGAGCATGCAGACAAAGGCCGCAATGGCTGCACAAAACAAACAGATGACACTATGTTGACCTATATTTCTTGCAGTATTTTCCTCCAACTGTATACCTATGGTATCTGTACTGCACTGCCATCACAGTGGTGTTTGCCACCATAAAGTTGGTCAACTATGGCTTACACCACATGTATGATCACAATGAGTGCATACATGAGCAGATTGAGGATGATTGGAATGAACCAAAGAGGTAACATTTTGCTTTTATTCAATATTGGCACATTATAATTAGTGTTGCTTCCAGGGAGGATGAAGGAATTGAGCTACAAGTGCTCAATACATGCAATGCTGTGGAGTTGAAGACCAAACCTGAGGGTTGCTCACTGCAATCCCTTGGTTGTGAGATTGGAGTGTGCAGCACAGACATAGACAGCTTTGAGTCAGGTGAATACCAAAGAATGGAATCTGTTGATACCAAACAGTCAAGCACAATAGGTGAATCTTCATATTTGCATAAATATATCCAGCTATTAATCATAATTATGTGTTATAGATTTGAAGGCAGATGTACACAGGAAAAATTCATCAGAAAGCAGTGAGGAAATTGCAGTACAGCCAGAGAATGAACCTTATCATGTACATATATTGCCTGAGACATTGAAGAAGGAACCCAAGAGGAATAATAATAGTACTGAACCTAATTTAAGAAAACTTTCATCACCCCCAGTGGGGGTGGATGTGAATGAGACAGAATTTATATTCTCCAACGCAATCGACTATCGCCGTCATTCAAACTTCACCAATAGTTGCTTGGGAATTCTGCCAAGAGAAGCACAAATGACTGCAACTGGTTCTCTGGAGTTGAACTACATTGACAAGTATCTTAATCAGGCTTTAATTGAGGGTTACCATAGGTACAGCAGGAATGTAGGCGTGCGCCGAATTCGTTCTACAGCGTTAGAGAAATGTTGCCCACCGCCGGCGTTATCTGCACATCCGAATAGCTTGGAGATCATCGGCGGGGGTAGTAGTGTGAAAACGAAGAACCCATTACCACCGCCGAGTCACACACTCACAAGAAACCAACACTTGAATTTATGTCCTTATTATGGGTCTGAGATTGTCTATCCAATAGCAGAGCAATCAGATGAGCATCAAACTAGCCATGGGCCTGATACTGATATGGATTCAATGGCACATGTGTCTGATAGTGATTATGAGGAGAACAGAGGTAGTCGCTCGCCGCTACTCTTAGGAAACATCTACTTAGCGACGGAGAATTTGAAGAAAAAATTGCAGTTGATTGGAGACGGACAAAGTGTGAATTCCAAGGATGAAAATTTGAATTCAACTACATCTGAAAGTCAAGACACACGCGTTCATTTTGAGCATGAAACCAAGAAACTCAGTGATGTCTCAAGCAGCAGTTTGGCTAGTGTGGAATGTGAACAACAGGAGGAGCCACTAACAAAGCAACCAACTATGGAAGTTGATAATGATGATGAAGATGGCGCTAAAGCACAACTACAGTCCTCAACTGGTGCAATCAAGAGGAGGAATTGCAGGCGAAATAGGAAGAAAAGAGCTGGAGATTTGAAATCAAAAGCAAGTACTGCCACTCCAACAGTTAGTACTAGTTTAGCTGAATCTGAAAATAGTCTTGTTGAACTTGACCTGGACTGGTTGTTTGATGATGAGAATGAACACATCAAGTACAATAAGGAGGTAAAAGGTGATTGGTGTGGTTTCCGGTCTGCTGGATGCGTTGAAGAGGATGTTAGTAAAGTGCTGCAGGATCCGCCACCTCGTAGTTTGGGAGCTATTCCGAAGAAACGTGAAAATCGTCGTCATAGTAGTGCTGAGGAAAAGGCGCGGAGGGTTGTAAAGTCTGAATCGGAACGCTCTGAACGACACCGTCGTAAGGATGAGCGTTTCAATCGTAATCGTTCAGTTAAAGAATATGTGAACACTCAAGGTTCATTGATAGAGAGTCCTGTTGAAGGTTTGGAGTGTCTTGTAACTCAGCCACGGCATAGGAAGTTGAGTCATTCTCGTCGGCATTCATTGAAACCTCCAGTGGAGTTAGCAGTGGATACTTATCAAGAGGCTTCATCTAGTGGTAGTAATACGGAATTGAGTTCTCTACTGCCACCACAGACGTTTCTGCAGGCTTTTCTCGTCTCCCGACGGGAGTTTTCAATGTTGCCTGTGTGTTTACCCAATGAGAGGAGTACAACATCGCCGACGGTTGTTACACGTCCGAGTACTGTCTCCCATTGTAAACTGAAGCGCAGCACGCAAATTCAACCTCGAGGTTCACGTAGTCGGATGTCTCAACGGGACAGCGCGATATTGACGACTTTATCGTCGGGACATGGTACGCATTGTGCGAAGAGTTTTAACGACACTAGTGACGGGTCGGTACATTGTTTCCAAGACGAGCATGGCAATTGGGTAACGTATACATTCGATGAGAAAGGTGTGGGTACGGCGAATATGGCCGTTGCGAATCCGACGAAACCGGAATGGGATAATACGGAAGCCATTGACAATAGCGCGGTGTCGATTGTTATGGATCAACAACCGCGGGCGTTGACGTTCCTTCCTCCCAGATCAATGCAGTTGCTGCTAGATTCGGAAGAGAGACGTCTGCAAAGGAGTATCGCTGACAGTGTAAGACAAAGAATGCTGAATGGTCAGGGCACTGCCACCGAGAACAATCTACGGCATATTCTGATGAATTCCGAGTTTCGAGGTCATCCCATGTATCGCATTCAAACTGCTGCTGACACGCTGAACAATAATAATCCACGTACGAAGAGCTATTACAAGTTTCGCGTCTTTCCCTTTTCGTTCATCAAGGTTAAAATGGATCGCCTCAAGTTGATGGCGTTATTAGATAGGAACTTGACGTTGTTTGAAACGCTTGCCGCGTCGTTACTGGGGATTCTAGTGTCGGTTTTTGGAGCTTTATTACTCTATCTGCAGTTTTATATTGACATACAAGCATTTATTTTTTGCTTCATCATTGCGGGGAGTCAATATTCGTTGATGAAGAGTGTTCAACCGGATGCGGCATCACCTACGCATGGATTCAATCGAGTTATTGCGTATTCAAGACCGATTTACTTTTGTTTATTTTGTGGAATTATTTTGTTGATGGACGCATGCATTGATAATGATGGTAAATTTAATACAGTTTCCTTGTATGGCGTGACGCTGACGAACAACGATGCCTTGATAATGGCGAGAAACTTTCTGGTAACTTTCGTTCTGTTTTTCCCGCTATTATTTTCACTGGGTTTATTCCCGCAGATAAATACGTTTCTCTTGTACGTGCTGGAGCAGATTGACATGCACGTCTTTGGCGGTAATGCGATGTCCAGTCTGTGGGCAGCATTCTATTGCGTATTCCGCTCCATTCTTGCTGTGATAATCATGTACGGTCTAGCTTACGGTGGTCTTTGTGAACCCAAAGGATCGCAACATATCCTATTTTCAATATTTTGCGCTTGTTTGGTGGCGTGTGCATACCACCTAAGTCGAAGTGCAAGCGATCCAACTCATGTGTGGAGCATGCTGAAGAAAAATCTCTGGCCTTCAGATATCTACAAGGACCATAAGAAGATACCACCGGATAGTAATGATACAAAACTTGGTGAAAATGCTCAGAAAGTAGATGCTAATGTTAATGATTGTCATGACACAGATGTTGAAAAGGGACAAATTCCAGACGTACAGGAAGCGGAGGCGAAAGATTTGGAGATTGACCCATTGCCGAAGAAATTGCAGAAGACTGTGAATGCTCGTCTTACAAGCGATGTGCTGCTATGTGGTGTGATTGGGATGCTGGTGTTTGGAATTCACGCCAGCACTGTGTTCACCGCGTTGCAGCCGGAATTGAGTCCGGTGCTGTGTTGCACAGCAGCAGTTCTTGGTTTTGTTTTACATTACATTATTCCACAAATGCGGAAGCAATTGCCATGGCTCTGTATTGCAAGGCCTGTGCTTCGATCTTTGGAACATGATCAATATCAAGTGCGTGGACCTGCGAAAATCATGTGGTTCGAGCGAGTTTATGTCTACCTATGCTTTGTGGAAAGGAACATTTTATATCCGTTGTTATTTCTCGCCGCGTTGACGGAAGAAGCGCCGAAAGTGGCTGATAAGTTTGGGACTTTATTCGGCGCGTTGATTGTCGTCGTTTGCGGGTTGAAATGTATGAGGAATTCGTATTCTGATCAAGGATCCCAATATCTGATACTCACATTTACGGCTTTATTCTCCAATTACGATTATAGTATATTTCAAGAGAGTTTTCTAGTTGATTACTTCCTGATGGGTATTATTTATAGTAAGACATATGAGCTTTTACTTAAGGTATGTTTTTACTTAACCTAAGGTATATAAGTATTGATATAATAATTGTCTTATAATTGCAGGTACAATTTGTTGTTACATATATAGCACCATGGCAGATTACATGGGGCTCCGCTTTCCATGCGTTTGCTCAACCGTTTTCAGTTCCTCATTCGGCGATGCTTTTCGCGCAAGCGATTATTTCGGCTGTTTTGTCTACACCATTAAATCCGTTTCTAGGTAAGTAGGAATCTATTTTAACATTATTTGTTTTCATGTAGTGAATGTTGCAGGAAGTGCTATTTTTTTAACATCGTATGTACGTCCGGTTAAGTTTTGGGAGAGAGACTATAATACGAGGCGCGTGGACCACTCCAACACGCCACTTTCATCGCACTTGGAGCGCAATCTGGGAGCTGATGATAATAATTTGAATTCGATTTTCTATGAACATTTGACCCAGTCGCTGCAACACTCGTTGGCTGGTGATTTGATTCTGGGCAGATGGGGACCGATCAGTCAAGGCGATTGTTTCGTATTGGCTTCTGATAATCTCAACTGTTTAGTGCATATTATTGAATTGGGTAATGGTTTAGTCACTTTCCAAATGCGTGGTTTGGAGTTTAGGGGCACGTATTGCCAGCAGCGGGAAGTGGAAGCAATCACTGAGGGTGTTGAGGAAAATGATGGTATGTTTAAAATTCAAATAGTGTATTAGTAGACATTATAGTGTATATATAAAATGTAATTTTTGTGATTAAAAGGTTGCTGTTGCTGCGATCCTGGTCATTTACCGGGCATGCTGAGCGTAAACGCTGCCTTCAGTCAACGTTGGCTTGCCTGGGAGGTCACTGCTGCCAAATACGTCTTAGAAGGCTACAGTATATCTGATAATAGTGCTGTGTCGATGCTGCAAGTGATTGACTTCCGTAAAGTTCTAGTCACGTACTATGTTAAAGTAAGAATAATCCGTAATATTTCTTAAATATGTATTTATTTTATATTTTACTTGTAGAGTATAATATTTTATGCAGTACGCTCGTCTAAACTAGAGGATTGGCTGAATTCCAGCGCGATTATGAAAGCGTTGGAGCCCATACAGGATAGAAACTTTGTTGATCTCGATCCAGTGTTCAATTTCAACTTTGACGAAGACTACGACCTAAGTGCCTGTGGCATGACGCGTGCCATGTTCTTCCAGATTTATAACGAATGGATTGCGTACTGTGTGTCGAAGAACGAAAAGAATATCGATGTCACACTGACTTCAAATTTGGTACTACTATGTTTTGCATTGAGTTTACTGGGTAAGTGAATATTTCGACAATAATTGCATCTAAAATCTGATTACTGCTATTGATTTGAGTTGACTGGACTATGAATTAATTGTAGGTCGACGAACTTTAAGCGCCGCTTCCCATAATACTGTCTCCAGCGTTGATTTTTTTCTTCACGGATTACACGCGCTCTTTAAAGGTGATTTTCGGATAACGTGCGCTCGCGACGAATGGGTTTTCATTGATATGGATCTTATAAGAACGGTGGTGGCACCAGGTGTTCGAATGTCATTGAAATTGCATCAAGATCATTTTATGACACCGGATGAGTACGAGGAATTGGCGGCTCTCTACGAAGCAATTTGCAAGCATGAAGAGGAGTTGGTGATATCACATGAAGGTGATCCAGCTTGGAGGAGCGCTGTGTTGAGCGGAACGCCTAGTCTGTTAGCACTGAGGTAAATGTCTTATTATTTCAATTATTTCACTAAATAATGATGTTGTTTTTCTTTTAGACATGTATTAGATGAAGGCAATGATGAATATAAAATCATCATGCTCAATAAACGCTTCCTCAGCTTCCGTGTGATTAAAATTAACAAAGAGTGCGTGCGAGGATTGTGGGCCGGTCAGCAACAAGAGTTGGTGTATCTGCGGAATAGGAATCCGGAGCGCGGGAGTATACAGAACGCTAAGCAAGCTTTGCGCAATATTATAAATTCGTCGTGTGATCAACCTATTGGCTATCCCATTTATGTATCGCCGCTGACAACCAGTTATGCTGAGACCAATGAACAATTGAATAGTTTGGTGGGTGGTTCAGTGAGTCTGGGGAAGATACACAACTATCTGTTGAATTTGTTCAGAAGGTATGCAATTTTTTTGAGTTAAGGATGCACAAATATTGGGTGAAATGTTTTAGGATACGGAAGCGTTGTGGAGAGGGTTGCTCCAGTGGCGGGTCGGCACGTGATGAACTGGGTATTGGACATGAGGGTGTTTATGCCATGGCGCCTGTTACAACGCTCACCGCACACAACACAGGCAGTCAATCAACTGATGGCTCACATTTGTGTGGTAGCATTGGGCGTGGTACGAGTTTGAGCAGGACTTCATTAGGTTTGTTTCATTATCTATATTATTGAATTTTTTTAATGTATACATTTTAAACACATTTAAACTAAGTAACACTGATGCAAGCAAGCTTTAGGGTTACTGTAAGTTGAGCGAAAACTATTAGCCGAAACAAAATTAGGAGAATGATAATGTGGTGAAGGTTATAATTGAATATCGTGGTTTAAGACGCAAAATGGCATATTTCATGCAGTAGTCCTCATCTTTTAGTCGAAAATGTCTGCCCTGTCATTCGGCTATCCTCGGCTTGGCTGATAGATTTGAACATACACTGTGTTCACACTGGCGTACAATCAACAAAGTTCATTCATTTTTTCGGGTATTATTTTGTATTATTTAAAGCGGTGCGAGATGCAGGTTATAAACCTCTAAAGCACACTTGTAAATTTATATAAAACACACATCAAGTAAAAACCCCGAAAAATGATAACTGTTGATTATGAGTCAGTCGGAACACCGTGTATGTTCAAATCTATCGCGAAGCCGATGTTAGCCGAATGGCAGGGCAGATTTTTTTTCGACTAAAAGATGAGAGCTCTGGTCTGCATGTATCTTTAACGACGATAAATTGTATTTCTTATTAAGTGTTACGGTTTTCGCTCAACTTACTGCATATGCATTAGATAATCATGGCTTTTAATATATGAATAATATAATAGCTGCAAACCGCGGAAGTTTAGCGTCCATGGGCAAGCCGACAAGTTCAACGTTGGCCAACCTAGCCGGACTATTCAAAGACCGCGATGACCGAACGGTATCACAACAGTCGGACAAGTCTGCGACCAGTGAATCGCAACAGGACACGGAAGTGATGGAAAAGGACGCAGTTCTCTATCAGAGGGTTAAGGTAACTATAGCATCGATTATAGAATAGGTTTACATCAAACAAGAATTGTGTTCAGATTGTAGATCCGAATCTAGTCTATGACGGCATCAATAAAGGGCGGCGAATTGATGTTTGCTGGCCGAACGAAGGGATGAGGCATCGCGGTGGCCGGTCGTATTGGAATGATTGGTGTCCGGAGGTTGGCATGGAAGGATTGGTAAGAAAAAGGAACTTATTCATGTTTAATATATCTTTGTTAAAGATGCAACCTGTGATATCTCATGGAGTAATCTCATATTTTAGTCGAAAAAATCTGCCCTGCCGTTCGGCTTGCCTCGGGTTGTTTGATAGATTTGAACATACAGTGTTCACACCGGCTTATAATCAACATAGTTATTAATTCACTTTTTGGGGGTTTTTGCTTATTGTGTGTTACATATATGTTTACGTAGGATTTTGATGTTAATAATTTGCATCTTGCACAGCTTTAAATGCAGAATAATATCCGAGAAATGAATTAATAACTCTTGATTGTACGCCAGTGTGAACATTGTGTATGTTTAAATCTATCAGCCAAGCCGAGGAAAGCCGAATTACAGGGAAGATTTTTTTTTTGACTAAAAGATGAGAGTACTGCATACATATGTCATGTTGCATATTAAACGACGGTACATATATTATCTTATTCATTATGTATGATTTTATGTTTACATTTGTACTTTAATTGATTCGATTTAGGTTGTACATAAGTGGATCCCATCGCACCGAGATCTGAATCGACGTTCACATGTCGATCGGACGATTTTGTTGGTGCAAATCGACGATAAGTACATTCCCATCGGCGAACACGGTGTGCAGTTGGTGACTATAACAGCGACTGCAACGCCCACAGCAACGTTACCCCCAACATTACCCCCGACGAATACAAACATCAGCGGTGAGCGCGAAAGTTAACAGAACATTGACGCTGCGAGTGTGCCAGGGAAAACAACTCTACTGCATTGTCCAGACTAAATATAGTGAGAATATGTTTAACCAGGATAAAGAATGAGAAATATACTGCCATTAGAGAGGCATTCATCCACATGCAGCACTAACAAGTGAGCATTAGTTAACAATCAGATGTGTCAAGGACAACATCCCTCATAATAGCTAACAATATTTCATCACAAATGCATATACAAGGCTTTGCTGCCTATATGTTTAGACAACATTAGTGCTTCCCCACACATATGAGATTGGGTAAAAAGCGAATTGGGTTCTTGATGGTTAGGGTGAAGACACACTAATGAACGAACGTTTATCTGTCAAGGAATATAAAAAAAGTATAAAATACGATTTTATTGTTTACAATTAAACAAATTCGAACAAAATAAACAACGCAACGCGATTGTTTGATGAGAAAAAGAGAGAAAAAAAAATACGATGTTGCCTTAAGATTGATAGACTGATTTTTATGTGTATTTATTTTTTTAACAAAGCCCATAATAAGCATAAACTAATTGTGTATATATTATGTATAATTAAATGAGGAAATCGTAATTTACAGTCAACAATGAGACATTGACAATTTTTTATTGTAAGTGTTAAACACTGTTTTCTAATTTGGTCTTGATATTTTGGTACTTTCAAATGTATAGTATTACATTAAGCATGTTTGTGTTAATTGTATAAGAAGTTATGCAATTGAATACAAACTAAAAAATGGATAGGTATTGCTAATTGTAATTATGGCTAGAATAATAGGTTCAATTCATTTGTCTCTCACTTATAATAATTTATGTTTGATTGTTGTATATTGAAAACTATGTTCCATTGGTATTTAGTAATAGATATTACAATGTTGCTTATTTAATACTTAGTCTATTAATAATTTGCCTATATTACAATGAATTTTTATTTAATTACAATAAATATTTCCCAATGTTAGGATTGTGTTGTTTTTTGGGGTCAAACATCGATAGGCCGCCGGAAGAGCAGGATGTGCGGTTCAGGTCCATGTAACATGTAGTGCACCCAATTCGGACTCTGTTGAACGCCCAGATTACGCCATTCGGTCTCAGTCATCAAGTGTGGTCTTGGTACAAGCTTCGCTAGGTCTTGCGGAAGGATTACATGTCGGTATTCGTACTTTTTGTCGCTGTATTTTTCGGAATACTGTATGTTCTCAACTGGCATTTTACAATTTACAGTTAATGTTGAATACGATTTGGTAAACCAGCGATTTGTTCGTTTAGTCAAATTTTTGATAATTTGAGGTTACAATAACGCGAAAAACGGCGCCAAACCCAACGAGCCAACGAATTTTATACCCACCTGGCAACACAGGCTACAATCTAAAACAGGTGTTTTTAATCAGTTATTTTTTTATGGACGATTTTTTTGTGATTAAGTTTATATAAATAAACATACAGGTTGGTTAAAATTCAATTTGACTTTTATATGCATAAAATGTTAAAAATGCTTGCTTTTGAAGCGTGTTTTTGATGTTTTAGTAACAAAAATTAGTTTGTATTTATTGAAAATCTATTAATAATGATAAAATATGTCTAATAGATTAAATAAATATAACTGTGTGATAAGCATATTGCGGTTGTACTTAATTTGTACGTTCTGCAATTAAAATATTGTGAAACCACCAATAACTTTCCATAACAACGACTGTTGTTGCTAAATTAAATTTGTATTTATTCTATAATCATTGTTATAACATTAAAAAATCATGTATTACATAATATGCTATATATTTCTAAGTTTTTTCCTTTGTTTTAGCTCAGAGTTATAATTAAATATCATATCACTTGATGAGTTGTCATTAAAAAGTAACAATTTTTATATTTACATAATTATCAATATGATTCATGCCTCTCATTGAGTCATCAAGCTTGACGAGTAATCAAATTTAATCCAACAAGAACAAATTAAATCAACGATTATTCGAACGAATAACCGAATTGATAACTTTTGTACTTAGGCATCTCAATTATTCATTTAGATTGCCGTAACATGTATGTAAGGCGCAAAACAAGCAACACAAGCACATATTGGCTCATTAGTTCATTTCTAAAGCCACGGTGTACGAACATGGTGTATATAAGTTGGTATTTAAATTGCTGCGTGTCAATGCGATTGCAAAGTCAGCAGCAGTAAGCATTCAGTGGTCTGTGGCTCGTAATCGTCGACTCGATGCGACGCAAAACATACCATAGATAATAGAAAATATTCATATAATATATGATAATATATAAACCATACCCAGCTCCGCTGGGTGCAAATAACAAATAAACTTTGGACAACTTGGAACAATTGCTAAACGCAAACTCATCGACAAATACCTGATGCCTAGTTAATTGATTGTGATTCAAGTGTTTTAAATGTTCTAGTCTATAATGGCGTGCTGCGGAGATAACTGCAAAAAAGCGCTCGCATTTGGCATTGCAATCTTGTTTATTGCTTTCGGTTTGCTGCTTGTGATTGGTTGGGACTCTGCTTTCGAAAATATTTTACATACAGTACGTACTTGATTTCACTTTAACCCCAAATACATTTTACGCATATGCGGATATAATTGCAGGAATTATCGATACAGAATGGCTCACAAGGCTTCAATAATTGGCTGGTTACCCCAATTCCCATGTACTTATCATTTCATTTATATAATTGGACAAATGCTGACAAGGTGCTGAAAAACTGGAGAATCAAGCCAGTTTTGGAGGAAGTAGGGCCATATGTTTTCTCAGAAAAGCATTACAGAGTTAATATGCAGTGGAATGAGAATGATACAATTTCATATCAAACTAAGAGAATATGGCATTTCATCCCAGAAATGTCCAATGGGTCTCTATCAGATGAAGTTACATCAGTCAATGTTATAGCATTTGTAGGTTGAGGCTATAATTTGCAATTAGCATGATTTTGTCTGCTTTGGGTATTTATTAATTATATTATGATTATAGACAGTTGCAAATACAGTCAAAGACAGGAACTACTTTATCAAGCAAGCTGTGAACTTCTTTTTGCAAGAGAAGGAAAAAAGTCTTATTGTAAGGAAAAACGTCTCAGAGTGGATATTCGATGGATATGAAGATGAATTACTTACTCTAGCAAAGCAATTAAATTTGACTACAATTGTTGATATGGATAGGTTTGGCTGGTTCTATGGCCGGAATAATTCGGCGAAATTTGATGGTGTTGTTACAATGTACACAGGCAAAAGTGATTTTGAATTGTTGGGCATTTTTGAGGAATGGAATGGCAGGCCAACAACATCAGCATATAGAAGCTATTGTGGTTTTGTGAATGGCACTAGTGGTGAATTGTGGCCACCAGTCAAAAATTACAACAAAGTTTCAATATTCACTTCTGATCTGTGCAGGTATAACCAAAGTTTATTATAACTAATGTTCTTTTAATATAAATACGTATATTTTTAGTTCATTAACGTTATTTAACAGTAATAAGACTAATTATTTTCATGGGATTGAAGGTAAAGAATATATAGGTACAGATTTTCTGTTTGACAATGGCACCAAGTATGCTGAGCAGGAATGCTTCAATGTAGACAAGACGCGGCCGAGCGGTGTACGGGATGTATCCAAGTGTAAACAGGGCGCTCCTGCTTTCATATCGTACCCGCATTTTTACTTAGGTGATGAAAGTTACCAGAGAGGTGTTGTTGGAATGCAACCAAATGAAAGCAAACATAGGTTTGAACTCACCTTGGAGCCCAATACTGGCGTGCCTCTGGCTGTACATGCTCGCTTGCAGTTGAATATTTTAGTATCACCTTATCCAGGAATTCAGTGAGTATTAATACATAGTAATTGAGATTAAAACGTTTTTTTGCTTAACTTGTCTGAAAGTTCACTTGACATGAGTATATAGATTATACAAAGTATGGCCTGCATACATAATTTGAACAAAAATTTACAATTTTAGAGGCTGTTGCTTTGTTTTATATGTTTATCATCACGTGTTAACATAAATAGCCGTTATTACATTGTTTATTGATGAGTTATACTTCATTTTCGGGCGAGATTTGCGAAAGAAACAATCACAAAAAATTATCAAAAATGACTGCAATAAGATATATTCTAACAAAATGTATTACAGTATGTTCAATGGAATTCGAGAAACAATGTTACCCGTCTTGTGGTTTGAGCAAATTGCCGAATTAAGCGACGACTTGGCTGGATCCGTAAAAACCTTAGTAATTCTACCATCAATTGGCTTATACACTGGTGTTGGCTTATTGGCTGCAGGCATACTAATTGCATGCATTGCCATTTACATAACTCTAAAATCAGCGTGGAGGGACACGGACCAGACTCAACTCTTGCCCGATCGTATGTGATTTAAAGAAATTTATTCTCGATGACATAAATACTTAAATGATACGTAGAGATTACCACCGCTGGAAATGGCTGTGTTTTCTATCTAAGTAATAATACTTGCTGTTTTTTTTTTAAATTAAAATTACGTTTTTATGGAAATTTTTAACTTTTGCACTTCAAGTCGGTAATGTTTGTGTGTTAAGATATGAGATTGTCTAGTGTAATAATGTTAGTTAACACCAAAGTGCAATTTGGAAAGGTGTGTGAAGTGTGGGTAATGTTCACCAATCTTGTATTATATGTACATTAAATATACAATTAATTGATTTATTTGTTTAGTTTTAATTACCCACTTTACGCGTAGCGCATTATCTGAAATGATACTCCATTGCCTTGTTGTGTTTGAATGGGCAGGCACCAGTAGCACACGTTGGCACCGCAAACATCTTGGAAATTGTCGTGTTTGCCATGGTCGAAACCGAAAATAATTGCACTGGCAAATGTGGGCGGATGCATTGCTTCGACGGTTGTCTCATTATGTAGTATGAGATTTATGTGGAAGCCAAGAAGACACCATAAAGCTATTGCCAACGTTAGGATTAAGATATTGCTGCAATACAATCTTTTCAGTTTTTTAAATTCTTTTCATCCTGTTTGGAGTATCGTTACCTTACGACAACAACGATTTTTCTCAGCTCTGCGTCTCCGTGTCCCATATGCATGAAGAAGTCAATATTATATTCTAATGTGGTTGCAAAATAGTAAGTGCAAAGGATACCACCGTAGAGGACGAGCATTAGAAAGTATTTGTAATTTGTGAAGCCGATGCAATTGTTCACCCACGGGCAGTGGTGGTCCATTTTGATTACGCATGTTTCGCAGCTGCTGCAGTGATGAGTTCGATCGGGTTTTAGCAGTTTACACGTGTGGCATACTCGAATGCTACCATTCGAGGCTCTCGTGTACACGCGAATGTTGCGCGACTTGCAGAATCGAACCAACATCTCATATTCTGCGTCCTCCGAGGGACTTCTATTGATTTGCTCGTAGAAATCTCTGGGAAAATAGTACTGCGATGGAACGTACCATTCTTTGTGACACATTGTGATAAAGTATAAGACAAGGAATGGTATGAGCAGGAGGTGATACACGCACAGGTAGGCAATCATTTTGAACTGCTCTTCAATGATAAGAATGCAAAGTTCGTATACGTAAACGTAGTAGGTGAATACCACTACGATAAATATGGCAAGCACGGGTAGTATTTGCTCCAGACAAGAACACATTTTTTCTACTGATTGGCTACTGATTTAATGTTATTACGTTGCTGGGCAGCATTTAAAAAAATATATTATGTTTTGATTGAGTGACTCGTTTTCCTAAAACCCAAAACATAGACAAATTTTTAACTTTGGACAATTTTGGATGACTGTAGCGGGCAAACTATGAGACTTGGAAAACTGTGTTAGATGTCAGCGGACGCGGCGTCTCTTTCTTAATCAGAAAATAAATATCAAATAATTATAATTTTAATAGTTTAGCTTAAAATCGCAATTTTCTAAGTCGTGTATTTATCAAATTTTTAATTTTGGGCAACTTTGGATGACTGTAGCGGGCAAACTATGAAAATTGGAAAACTGTGTTAATTGTAAGCGGACGCGG
>JAODGA020025623.1:0-14629 GCA_027574885.2 Drusilla canaliculata | reverse complement strand
GTCGGTCGCTCCGTCTAGTCTATCCGTCAGCGCAGATAAATAGAATGCGGATGCGCCGCCGGTTGTGTTTTTCTCCACGACACCCTGCGAATATCAGCCAGCCCAAGCAAACGCCAAGCGAACTCTCAATAAAAGTGCCAGTGCACTCGTTGGCGCAGGATTTACGAGCGAAAAAATATTATTGATTAAACACTTAACACGCGTGCGGCGAGCGCGTGAATACCAAAAAAAGCGCGCGCTCTGTAACGTTTCCTATAAAATGTAAATTTTATCAAACATAGGCGCATTAAAAGTGTGTGTAAATTGGCTTTACTCACATCGATAATGCACCTAGACTAAACGCTAAATGCACTTAACGTCGTCGGCATGCGCATAATACAACGAGTCCATAAAAATGTTGTTAATGCGCTGAATTTTCACTCTCGAAGACGAAGGCGTAAGCATGCTTTAAAAATGCATGCACTCCGCTATCGATTTGTCATTGCCGGGCACTTCTTTCAAACGCTCATCAATTAACTAAATAAGGCGACGCTGGACGCGCGGTTTGTTGTGTCCACAGCAATGTCGCGTGATTAATATTTCGCCGGCGTCGGCGCGTCCTTCGTAATTCTATTCAATTTTTCATTGCTTCCATGTTTTATAGCATTCATATATCAAATAATAATTAAATTCCCCAAAAAGGTTACTGCCTCACAGCAGTCGACGTAATGACCGCTCAAAATATTAATACGTGTTATAGATTGTTTTTTAAAATTTATTTAAATATATCGCGTTTGATTTATAGCGAAACATTTCACATTAAGTGGAAAATAATTTTTTTAATGTTAAAATTTAACGAATATTAGAGTCGCCAACTGGTGTGCTTTGGTTTGGCAGTGCGGTGGAAAAGTTTCGGATACTCAACGCGCGCCCGAATTCCGGACATGGGGTGTATTCGTGCGACGTGCCCGGAATTTTCGGCCCAAGCGGGAAAACGACCCGGAGTCGCAGAGCGATTGCGCGAGTGTAGTTTTAATATGTAATGCATACAAACAATAAACCAAGTTTTCCGCTCGTTTAGCCGAGTTTAAAGTCGCTGGCGAAAGAGAGGAAAGGCAGCGCTATCAAATTGTTCGAAATGCATTCGGCGCAATGCAAACGCTAAATGGAAAATCGCAATCTCACGCAGCTCGTAAAGTTTGCAGTTAATAGGCAATCAGACAAGCATCTTGTACTGCGCTAGCTTTTTATCGCTCCGCTTGCATCGGCGTTTACAAATTAAGAAAAATGTAAGCAAACAACAGGAAAACTCGGCGGAGAGGCTAACCGAATTGCGTTTTACGGTCGCAACGCAACGCCCCGTGCGTTTGCAGTAAATAAATGTCGCGTTGGCAATCAGTTTCCCTGCGACGGCACGTCGCTCATCTGGTACTAAACTCCCAATGCAACGATGTTTTTTTGATGCCAGCGCCACAAAGTTGCAAATATTTACACACGCGTCTGTGAGTGTAGGTCTGAATGCGTGTGAATGCGGCGCTAGACGAAAGACAACTTTACGAGCGCAAATGTGTGGCAAGTGGTGGCTGGGCCGGGTCTCCTCGTCTCTGCGCGAGAGTATTTTCGAAAATAAACGCACGACGTTTATGCCACAGCCACAGAGCCACACAAAACCCGGTGATACTGATGCGTGGCTGTAAAAAAACCCTGGCGTACGGTGGAGTTGCTCGTGTATGTGTGATCTATCATTCCTTGCGAGTGTGTGCTGGCTTTTCTTCCATTTTGACTGTACTATACTTTGCGTATATGCATTCGCTTGGCTTCGTGGAAGGACCATAATTCATATATAATTTTATGAAGTGCGTCTGTATTTCCTGTGATTTAACCGAAACGAAAAGCAAATCAAATAGCTGCAGCAATCATCATTAAGCAGCCCGGCTAGTGGCAGGCCGGAGGAGCAGCCATTCCACTTCTGTAAGCGCGCGAGCGCCTTCGTCGAGGATTTATTTCCACCCGACCTCGTTGGGCGCGAGAGGCTACCGGCTCATGTGTGTTTGTGTGTGTATGTGTGCTGTTCTTACGCACGGCAGCCGGTGGAGGCGAAGAAATTGAGGTGTACGCGCTCGGCAGCGGCGTACTAACTTTGTAGCAGTTTGTTGCTTTTGAAGTAGTAAAGCCGGGCCTGGCCTCGAGTCTAATGTGTGTAACTGTCCATTTTCTAACCCAATTCCACGTGCATTAAGACACCCTATATTAAATCAACATTAACCTTTGATAATGGCAAAGCGAACTGTACTGCAAGCTATAATTAGTTATGCACACATAATTTTCAATCGTGATTTCAGATTAAGATATGAGTATGAAGATATCATTTTGATGTTCATATTTCTTACTCTGTTACACTAAAAACGGTTTTTCTATTATACTAGAGCCTGCGTAATGCGCAGTTTGACTTTGACGTTTGACTTTTTACTTTGAAGTATATTAATGACGTGTTAACGCACTGTAACATTCTATTATTAATAAATTATACTAGTACACAAATTGCAATTTTGATATTTAAAAAAATTTGTAATATACCAAAGATAAAAAAACCGTAAGAAAAGAACATTGCAATGAGATGATAAGCTCTATGGCAAATTCCAGACTTTCTATAAGACAATTACTATTTACTCCTACTATTACAATACCTTCTTGGAAAGTGCTTTTCAAAATTTTAAGATGGTTTACATATTTATTTTCCATTTCTTAAAATATATATTAATTTGAGGTTAGACCACTTCGGTGGTATAGTGGTATGTTCAATGACTACAACGCGAGAGGTCCTGTTTACGATTCCTGGATAGGTCAAAGAAAAAAGTGGTTCTTGTAAAATATTAACGGGGAGTTGTTCTTCATTGCTCGTGTCATTCGAACAAGGGTCCGACATACGCTAATGGCCATAGCAGCCGATGCGTTAATGAAAAAAAATTGAGGTTATGATAGGTTATGTTATGTTCCTATGACTCGACTTAAAAATATATAGTTTTCTTATCAAAACACTCGAAGCAAATCTGTGGATATAGTTTATTATTAAATACTGAAGTTAAGTAATGTTTACCAGTAAACTAACCTATTTCCTAGCATTGCTTCATACCTTATTTACAAATACTTCCAACTAATTATCGCGTTTTATGAGACAGGACCGTAAAGTTTATTGGTAAACTTGAATGAGTCCAGCGCTGCTGGCAAGCAAGCACCGAAAGCAAACCACCCATTGGGCTTTTCAGCCCAACGCGCATTATCAGAATAGTTCGGATCCATCTTAAAGCGTTGACTTAGTTACGCTTCAAACGTAAACATTTAACTGTAACAACAAGCCAACTTCACGTCGGAATCTCAAACAACAACAAATTAAGTGCGTGCGTACATGCAGCTCGCACACTGAACCGGCAGCTGGATTGCGATGCCGTTCCGTACATGAGTGAAAACCGAAAGCCGCAGACCGCCCCCACGCCGCCGCCAGCAGCTCTCCGCCGTCGGAGCACGTTTCGGAGATCCGTCTGACTACGGCTTACACACTAGAAACCCAGACGGCGGCGCTGGCTGCGCGGCTGAAGTGAGTAAACACTTAGCCAGCGCGAGCAGTGAAAAACACCCACGATCCGAACTCAATCAATCATGTCGCTGCGCGCGAATGTTTAGTCTTCGTAATTTCGCACAAAACCGCACGTTACGGCAAACAAGCGCCGAATCGAGGACGTTATCTTGCCGTGCTTCCGCAGAGCGTTGAATCGTCTCATTTATTTACGAACCAGCCGAGCGCGCGGGGCGCGTGTTTTTCCCAGTCTGGCAAAAAGCGTCGGCGTCGGTGCATCATTGATTTTACAGCAAGTATTTGCTTCCTTAATTGAGGTCAAGTTCATTAGGCTTTTCACGATATTTGTTTACATAATGCCGGACTGCATGGTGCGGCTTGGTAGGCTTGCGGAGAGAATCGTGGGAAACCTGCTGTATGCCATCGTCGATGGTCGTCGATCTCCATCCGATTACGATGGTCGGCCAGGTCGGCATTGTGTGTTCGATACGTGTGAGGCCAGTTTGATCACGCTATCATTTGCCCACCTTATTTCCGCCATCTTCCGACTGCCGCGCGTTTCGTACACGACTCTACCATGTTTAGTAACAGTTAAATCTGTGTCGTGCGCCGCTGACATCGGCGTGTTGCCCCCATGCACACTCGTATCTCAAACGAGTGCTAAATTTTTATGAGCTTACACGAATATACATACACTGCCAACGTGACGCGTCACCTGCGTCTCTCGTGTTTACGTGCCAAGCGGCTTTTTCGCGCAATCGTAAAAACGGCGAAGAATTCGCAATTTAGTTAAAAACTCCGGTACTACTCGACGGCGACTCGCCGTGTTGAAAAGAAGGTCATAAAGGGTAAAAACCTGGCAAGTAAGTTGCGCGCAAAAATTCAATAGTGTATAGCAGCGGTGGTGTGCGGTTTTTACCATTAAACACATTAATAGTTTTTCCAGGCGCACAAAATCACAATGGAGTGCTTCAAAGTCATTTGCGATGTTTTTTGTACGTTCTGTGCGTTGCTAACCTACCCAACTATTAGTGAATTTGCTGTTGCATGCCGGCTTTTTTAAGCTGCGCGCCGCTTTTGAGTCCTGACGACATTCAAATTTATCGTGCACCCTCAAAAAACTTCCGCTACTTAATGTAAATTCATAACCGCGGCTTGAGTCATTTCAGCTATGAGAGAGGAAGCAAACTAGCAGCGCGGGGCGCGCGCCGAGCGGAATGGGAATTATTTACGTTAACACGAAATGGAAAACTTTTCGCGCTCGGCAAGTTGGTGCGGCGCACACTGTGTGCGGCGCCGCCGCCGCCGAGTATATCTGAAAAGTTGCAGAAAAGAACGACGCTGGAAACACGTGGAAGTCGTTGGAAAGCCGGATAGAAAAACTTAAGAAACAGTACGTTTCTTTAAGTACACCTTTCATGCTCGACGATTTCCCAGCGCTTGTGGATTTGTTCTATTGAGCGGAGTATTTGAAAAGATAACGAATGGCTTTCGCGTTAGCATCAGGTTGTAGCTGTGTTTGTGTGTTCGTGTATGTGGTGGAAGCTTCGTGACTGGGATAC
Source organism: Drusilla canaliculata (assembly GCA_027574885.2). Taxonomy (NCBI): domain Eukaryota; kingdom Metazoa; phylum Arthropoda; class Insecta; order Coleoptera; family Staphylinidae; genus Drusilla; species Drusilla canaliculata. The sequence goes on along the minus strand of JAODGA020025623.1, from coordinate 9,514 downwards.
CGAGACTAATTAATCACGTTAAAGGACAGTGTGCGCTAAGGAATGACATTTTTCCGTAGCGTCGTTTACTTGAGTTCACTTGACTGTGGTACAACGCAAATTGTCATTGAAAACTAGTTAGGCGAAGAAGAATACGTTTTTTATACGGCTGTGTGAGTTGGTTTTAATTATGCCGATCGAATTACGCGCGCGCCGCTGTTTACGGCAAATCTCGGGCAGCGAGATGAAGTATCAATTAAAGCGCAACGTGAACGCGCTTGCTGGTTTGTGCATTGAGCAAAACTGCGTTTGTTTGCAGGAGACCGTATAATGCGGGGCGCGCGCATTAAGTGCGTTTTGTTTGCGCTGTTCGCGAGCGTTTGTAAATTGCGTGCGCTAAGGCGCAACATGCACATGCGCACGCAATCAAACGTCTGCGGCAATAAAAGTCGCCGACGGCGTTTGCGTTTGTGCAGAAAGAGGTGAAATCGTGTGTGAATTTGCATATAAATAAAAGCACGTCGGCCGTAATAATTGTTGTTACTGTGTGTGAAATATGATTGTTGCTTGTAAGCGGATTTGTATGCGCTTACGATTTATAATTAAAATTTTGATTAAATTCAGCGCGCCGCCGATGACATGTTAGCAACTGTTTCGAGGCCGGCGCGGCGGCGGTATGGTGGTGGTGGTGCCTCCACCACCACGCACATACAACCCTCGCTGCCGCCGCCACCAGCCATGTCCGCCCGACGCGCTCTGGAATCGATGATCGCGATGATGATGATGAATTGGGTGGAAATGTGCGCGAGTTTAGTCCATTCACGGCGCGAGTGTGATGGAAGTGCACACTTTACAACCACCACCATACAGCTCCACACACGTATGCATAGCCCAGAGTTGCACATACGTCGAATATGAGGCAATTTTCGCCAGACTACAACGACGATGTATTGGGGCGGCAATGCAATGTTTGTTTAGTTTCGAAATTGCTATTTGCATCGATGGATATTCTCCATAATGGAAGCGTTCCTTTTAATTTTGTACAATTATTGGAATTAACAGTGCGATACACGAGTTGCCAAACATCAAACTCCATTAAATGCCGAAGTTTTTAAAACTGCAACTGCATTTGTCGAAATCCAGCGTAAAAATTCATAACTGATAAATTTTCCATTTTCTCTATAAACTGCATTATGATATCTCGTTTTATATTATTATTAAATGGCGGCCCGCCATTTATGGATAATTGGAACTATATAATAAAAATTATAGCCAAATGCCGCGTATGTCTCGATTAATCGCACTTTGTTATAATAGAGTGGAATAAATGCAGTTGCTGAGCGTATATTCAACGTCTCTCTCTCTCTCTCTGTTGCAAAGCGAATTAATTTCAATTAAGCGTGCACCTATATGGAATTATATGATAAATGTGATAAGAAAATTAGATCCCATTACAAGCAAGTCATTATTTCGCAAAGGGGCACCATATGCGCGTTGTTGACTTTTTTGCGTTTTTGTTTTGTTTGCAGCGCTCGAAAAGAGCACTGTGTTTTCGTGCCACCTGAAATAAAATAAATAATGCAGCAACATGCGGCGGCGAATGTGTTAAATTCACCTCGCAGTCGCTTCGCGCATGCAATTTGAACTCCCTCCTGCCATGAGCATGTTTTATGAAAAGGTAACACGTAATAAACAGTCTATGCATCGGGTAACATATTAGTTGATCGAGAAGAAAACACAAGACATGTCTTAGGTCGACTGCTCAACTGGATCTAGCAAACTTTGAATCCAGAATGGTGATAATCGACTTTTTTGATTAATTAAGAATGGCAGATTAATCTCATATCATGTTGTACTATTGTCTCTCGTTATTGCTACGTGGCTGTAACAAATTTGACACGTTTGTGAATACGTTTCTGCTTGGCGTTAATATCATTTCCACGCCGTCGAGCTGAAGGTTAATTTAATTAAATTAAAACCTGTAAATATGAACCCGAAAAGATTTGTGCACGTCTCACCTTATCGGCGCGCTCCGGTCTCGTGCTGCGCCTCGCTTCCATTTTCATCTTCGTTTTGTTTTTATTTATAAGCCTGTCCCGGGCAACGACGACGGCGCAGAGCCAGCCAGCGTTCGTGTGTTGTTTCTCCAGTTCAGCGGTCGCCTCCAGGCAGCAAGTAATTACGAAATTCAAATTGCCCGACGGGCTATAGTTAATATGCCGGAGAATTTTAGGCCGCCTTAATATTTTACGGCTTGTTGCTTAGAGGGCTACTGTTTAACACACTTGCGCGTGGCACACGGTTCTCGATCGGCGCTCATCTCGCGGTGTAAGTGTCGGTGTGTATGTATGCGTATGCATGTGTGGGTTTGGTGTGTGTGTGTGCGCACACATAACATGTTGGCGTCGATTTATCTCCGGCCGTCGCAGGCGAGAACGCGGTCGAGAGAAGTGGCCTCTCGCCGCGAGACGATGAGCTGCGCTCCGTCTTCAGCACCACGTCGAGGCTTGTCATTTCGTACGCGGTCCTCTCCGCCTCCTCCTCCGCCGCCCGCCCGCCAACCCAGCCAGATGAGATGAGAGAAGAAGGCTGCGTCGTCACCGGTGCTCGATTCGCAGCGGGTTCGGTTTTATGGGTTCCCCTACGACTCGTCAAGCATAGTGGAATATTTAACGACCTGCCGTTTTTGGGCCGCGTGGAGTTTGGTGGCGAGCAATATTTTAAGAGATTCGAGAGGGTCTCCGGCCGCACACCATTCGATCGTCATCCCACTTGGAGAGCCGCATCTTCTTACTTCATGTGAGGACCATCGCACAGACACGAATACACACACACGCGCAGACACAAGCTCGCCACCTTTTTAATGCTGCTTCAATTGAAACAACGCGCGCCGAGTTCGTGCGGCCTCCCCCGAGATACAGTCAACACGTTTTGCGATCACTTTACGACCGAACCTGTGTCCGGAAATTGCACTCGGCGTCGGATAAGTCTCGGGAGCCCGTGACATCGGACGAAGTGACTTGCATTTGGATTTGCATATCGAGTGCGGAGCGCGAGGAAAGCAGCATCACGAAAGAAGGAAGCCAAGTCGTGCGCGTTTAGAGGTCATTTCATTACGGCCCGCCTCGCAGTGACTGCACTAAGGACGCAGATGGGAACAGGTTTATGGCTATTTATTCAATTAATTCGGATGTTTCGGAAAACACGATTTACATCCCAATCACCGATGGAGCTGTATTTCCAATTAGACTTCTTAGATCACTATAAATTTGTAATTTAAGATCTTAGATCTTAATTTAGAAAGTCTCTGAAAAAGTAAAAAAAGTAAAGGTAGTTCTTGGAATCAGTCATCACTTCAATTTTAAAAAATCTGTTTATTGGCCATATAATATGTATTTATAACCAGCAACTACAATACAAAATTTACACACTATAAGTAATAACGTAATATATTTATATATTTATATATAGTTTATGAATATAATACAAAGGATTTACAAATGCAAGGGAATTATGATACATCAAGGTTATATGCAAAAATATTGCTAACTTTATATCTCTCTTCATTTTTTTTGTTAATTTTAGTTTTTTAATGTTTTAATCGTTCGTCAGAATTAAAGTCAACAATGCGCGATCTAAGAGATGGGCGAAATTATCGATCAAAACCAATCGTTTTGCGATGTTTTGGGTGGTTACGTTTATCTTTCTGTTTAGTTTGCTTCTCCTCGTTTTGTCATCAACTTGTCATTAAAGAGATCATTTGGAACATTTTGTGCGCCGCCACCGCGCGGTGCGCTCTCGCTTTCCCACACGTTTCGTCATTTGATTGCAGATTGAATTATTGTTATATGCGTAGGTGTGTGTGTGTGTCTGTGTGTGTTTCGAGTGAATCTTATTTATACACTTGTCTTGTGTGTGTTCAGTGTTGCGCTTCATACTGCAGCAGCAAGTAGGTATATCTCATGTGAGTGGTGAGTGTTTTGCGACGTTTTGGCGAAGGCGCCGGGCGACCGGAAACGAACACCATCCAACCCCCAGGGGGCTAACTCAAAATCACAAACGGTTGCCCTGTGTATTCAGGAGGGGGATGGTCTTGCTTGTGTCGCCGCGCATACAAAATCCAAAAACCCGCCATCGCCAAGACGCCGCAACAACGCGATCAACTAGCCTCGGTTTCGTTCAGTTTTTGAAGTTTCTCTTCTATTGCGATCAATCCAATATAAACGCGCTTCATCAATTCGGCAGCCGCTGCTCATCTTTTTGGTTTCATACGCAATCGCATTCGATGCGTGTGTGTTTGTCTCTTCATCGAAATTGTTTTTTTGCTTCTCTCGCTTAATTTATTGCAATATTTTTTATAATTAATAATGTAATGAAAAACTGATTGCGTAAACATCAGAATGTAACAAAAACAATCTTTACATGAGCAAATTTATACAATTATATACAGTCCGCTAGACGTGTGAGTAGAGTTACGGTACGAGGTGATGTTGAACTAAAATGGAGGAAATCAAATAGAACAATTATTATCGACTGATAAGCACAGTGCGGCTCAAATCAAAGGATTCCTATGTCTAAGTCAGTCAGCAACATGCTCGTCCAAATGCGAAACTCTGCACACACGCCGGGAAAACAAACATTGGGTACAAAAATACACCGAATATGTTATTCTACAATTTGCCGCATCGCTGCCGCCTCCTGCGCGCAAGAACCTGCCACTCGCATCATGCGTGTCTCGCTTTCGCTTTCGTTCCGATCGTTGAGGCGACACATGAAAATGTCGCTCCCCTGTGTTATTTTTTTCTTATTTTCGTTTTCATACTGTACCAGGCCTCATAAAATTTTAAAATTCGAAAACTCTTATAATATACGGACAGTCCGATCTAACTTTAATATTACCGTAATATATAAAGTTATAATCTAGTACATTGAAAGCACACGTAGGGACGCTGAATGCACGTCTCATATTTTTTCCTTACTGTTTAGTTTTATGTTTTTTTTTTGTTTGTTATCAATATTATTTTGTATTTTTGTGTGTGTATTCTTACGACCAATATATAAGAATATCGATGTGGATTTTCGCTACATACTCGCTAGGTTTTTGTAGTAAATTTCAAAAAATTTCTCGATTCATCTGTTTTACTCATTAAATCTATTTTTTGCCATTAATAATTTCAATTGTTTGTTTTTTTTTGTTTGTTTACTCCTGCGTTACTTTTAAATTACTTAATTTGTTTCCTTAGTAAATTGTTATCTTTGTGCATTGACTTGAATACATTTAGATATAATATCTATCATATATCGTAATATATCGTATCTATGAAACAAAATAGGTCGGATGAAATAAAAAAACATAAGAATTAAAACAAAACGTTTTAAGCGTAATTATCATGTAGATATAATATTCATATATTAATATATCGAATTAGTTAACATATACTTTTTAGATAATATAAATAATATACTTATAAAAATGATGAATAACTAATAATTATGTGCATAACAACGTTTAAGATATACAAAGAGCACACACGCACTGTGACGTGTTGCTCGTTCTCATGGGATTGTTTTCCAAACAAAATCAATGTTTTCAATCAATAGCGTATAACTTTATATGTCTGGGTGTTTTTGAGTTTGGATTGTAGACGCATAATAATATGATTCCTCCTATACATCGTATCCATGAAGCCCTAATCAATAAATTAGTACGTATAAGATATAGGTTTATTTCATTTTCATCTCTTTTTTTGTATGCGTAATTCGTTAACGATAATGTTCCGGAATGAAAACATCAAATAGGTGCACAATATGCGTTGTGTAATATTTGCAATTATATTGTCAAAGATCGTACGCGCCTGGCAACAACCGTTTCAACCGAATGCCCGATTTTCAGTTTTCCCTCCAAAATTTTAATGACTGACTTCCTGCTGCCTCAACACACCTTCCGAACACGTCCACAGTACCGCCACATTCTCCCAACAGGCAGCTGTACAGACTTAGAAATCGATATTTCTATTTAAGTACTTCTGGACGAACGCAAGATTCAAAATAATATTAGATAATTAAAACAAAACTTAAAAAAAGATAAGTCAAAAATAAACAAAAACATTCTAATAATAGTACCTCAGATTCTTGCAATTCGAATCAAGGTTGTACGTGATTAAAGAAATTGTAATGTAACATTTGCTTGAATAGACATTAAGAGAAGTTGAATTTTATTTGGGATCAAATTAATTCGTACCGCGTCAATGATTGATTGAATTGAGTCATATCCCGGATAACGATTATTTGCTTTCAATTATAGCTGTTTTTCTTGTTGCAGTCGGATTGAAGTGAATTTGGTCGAACGCAAAAAGACATCGAAATCATTTGTATTATTGTACACTTTTTTCGGAGTAATAACCAAAGCGAAAAAGACGGACATTTTTTTTTTTGATAACTAAAATATTGGTCATCGAAATGATGAATCACAGCCTGATTTTGTGTCCCGCCGTTGCGGCAAGGTCAGATGTGTCGAAACTAAGGCCCGGTGTTTTAATCTACACATCCCGGGGTCGACATATCGAACTGAGCTAGGCACTAACAAGTGGTTAAATCCGGGAATCTTATAATAGTCCTTATTTTAGGGTTTTGCCTTCCAACCGTATTTTTTGTGTCCTCATATCTCATCATACATATTGTAATTCTTCCATATACAAGACAATCCAAATTCTAAGCTCGTCGTTTGCGAAAGTAACTTTCGTTTGCAATTAAAACTTGTGTATAAACTCACGTGTGCGAGTGATTAGCGCTGACGTGATGGATCTGTCTCACTTGTGGGTTACAGTAGAGCAGAAACAATTTGGAATATCTGCATACAGAAACGTAATTATTTTCTCCGCCAGCTCTGCTCTGCGTTTGCTGTCATATGCAATTGTTGCATTCTCCGTTTGTGTCTCTTTCTCTCTTGTCGGTAATCTAACGTTTCGGGTAATTAGAGCGACGCGCTACTACGATAAATACAAAAATAAAATAAAAACACACACAAAATGAGATCATCGTAAATTTGGGTGAAAAAAACAAATCCTGACGCATGTGTAAAGAGGGAGATATCCTAGTCATGCCCGAGTAGTGGTGTCTCTCTTGCTCTGCTTGTAGGTTTTGCGTAGCTTGCTATCAAATACTAGTAACGAACGGTAAGTTGATTGGTTTTCTGCTTGAGCTCCATTCTCGCCGGCGCGACATCAACATCATCGTAATACATGACTATACACACTGGACTGCACTCGCGCGTCTCCTGGACAAAAGTGCGGACGACGCCGACGGCGCATACATACGCCACACGACGAGAGGTGCATGTGCATGACAAAACTCGTTTAATATATATATGTACACAATACACACGCACATTTTACAAAGTTTCAGTTCGGTGTCGCTGCCGCAAACGAAATTCGCGTCCGTCTTTCGGTCGCTTTCCGGTGGCTACGATCCGCGCAGTCTTCGAGTCTCATCCGCTGGCAAACTCAAGGCAATGGGGGGATCTGGTACGTGCCGTTCAGCAGCGCGGTGACATCGGGCGTGTAGGAGAAGTCGAGATGCGACGACGTGTCCGAGTCCACCTCCAGCGAGCCCATCTCCGCGAGCGCCTCGAAGTTGAAATTGCTATCGTTGATTTCGATGAGATCCGTGAGCGTGTCGAGGTCGTCCAGCGTGGTCGTGTCGAGCATCGACTCCTCGGGCTCCACCTTGACGAAGGGCTGCAGCGGCCGTGTGTCGCTGACGGTGTCCATCAGCATAGCGCTGTCGTCGTAGAAGGAGGCGCTCTCGGGCGAGTCGGGCGTGTCGCACGACGGACTCGACGGCACCTTGGCGGGCGCATGCAGGAAGTTCACCGGCGGCAGCGAGGTGATGTACGTCGTCGTCGGCAGCAGCGGCGTCTTGGTGGTGAGGCGGCTCTTCAGCTTCGACGTGACGTCCGTTTGCACCGGGGAGCGTTTCGTGACCGTCGCGAAGATTTTGTCTTTTGTCAGCAGCGCCGCCGCAACAGCATTGTTGTTGTTGTTACTATCGTTCCGCAGCTGCAGCGTCGGCTGCAGTGGTGCAGGTTGCTGTGGTTGCTGCTGCGTCTGTTGTTGCTGCTGCTGCTGTGGAGGCTGCACTTTTGTGGGCGTCTTCGCCAGCTTGGCCTTCTTAGGCGATGGACCGGCTGCTTTCGGCATCGGCTTGGTGGTCTTCTTCCTCGGACGGTATTTGTAGTCGGGGTACTCCTTCTGGTGCAGCTGGCGCAGGCGATCCGCTTCATCAATGAACGGCTTGCGCTGCTCCTCGTCCAGCAGCTTCCAGCGGCGGCCAAGTCGCTTCGAGATCTCGGCGTTGTGCATATCCGGCTGCGTCTCGCAGATCTTTCTGCGCTCGATTTGCGACCAGACCATGAACGCGTTCATGGGCCGCTTGATGTGATTCGGATTGTTCTTCTTGGTCTGCAACAGGCAAGAGGAGGAAATGCGAAATTAGTCGTAAATCTCAGCTACGGCTCGAATGGACGTTATACGGACGATAAATAATTAATTACGTGCGCAGCGCACCAGCGAGCGCTGGCCTCTCTATATGGACATGGGAAAACGTCGCTACAGTGAGTTATAAAATATAAATCGTGACTCGAAGTGCTCATTATCGTTCGTGCAATATTATATCGACGTCATGTCATTTATCAAAGCGGCAATTGCAAGGACAAACCAGCGTGCGCGCCGCTATCGTCCGAATAAGGCTGATGTCCTTTCCCCTTACGCGTGCGCGCGTCGTGTACAAATACGAGCTAAATACAAATATAGCCAATGTTTCTATTGAGCGAGTGTTGTTGTCTTTGCACGCGGCATGCGGCACGCCGGCGTATTTGCGCGCCGAGAGACCCGGAAACAAAGAAATCGCTGTCATCACGTTCTGCTCGCGCCAAGGATCTACGTGACATATTTACGTATGGCGCGCTAAATGTGTACGCTCATACAATCACAACGAAAATGATCTCGAGCAAATATCGGCTTTTTCCCCTTCTTTTATGACAGGCGCATCCACACAAAAAAAGTTTCCCTAAGTGCCCGGAATAAATCATTAAAATCTATCGCAAAAACTTCTAGTCAATTTGATAATGATGGCGCGCAGGGCTGCCGAAAAGCAGCGAGCATAAAATTTAATGGCCCACATTACATGATAAACCAACATTTAAGGGAAGAGCGTATAATAAAAAAAAGCGACGTCGCCCGGTAGTTGGAAGGTGGTAGGGTGGGTCTTTTTTCTTCCTCCGTCGACTGCATCAAGTTTGTTATTTCACCTCGGTTAGTGCCCGTCAACAAACACGAAAATAACGTTTCGACCGGTTTAAATTCGAAGCGCACCGACACTCGTTTTCATTAGCACTAATACCGCAAACCTTAATGACTTTGTTACACTTACGGCCAGATTGATAATTATCCGGCAACCTCGATTTAAAGTTAATTAGCTGCGCCGACGAAACTGCAACAACTACGTGGATGATTTATTAGGTGAAACATAAATCATG
>JAODGA020025602.1:0-11939 GCA_027574885.2 Drusilla canaliculata | reverse complement strand
ATCAAACAACAAATGTCATCAGTTTGTGACAGTTTGTGCATTACAAATAATTTCGTAGTTATTTCCAAGAAATCAGATAATAAATGCATATTTATTTTTATAATTATCATTGTCGTAGAAAAATCATAGTATGCAACTCACAAAAAATAGCAATCTCGCCTTCGGCTCGTGTCACAAACTTTCAAAGCACGTGCAAAATGTGCATCATTTTGTGCTCGTTCCATAATATACTATTTTATATTTATATTTTTCATATTTCTTTATTTATTAAACATCTATTAACTAAAAAATATTTATAAAAACATGATTAAACTAGCTGAATAGAAATAAGTACATAAACTTTTCTAACAATAAGCCTATATATAGTCAAAGAGAAACGTGCATAAAGTAGTACACGATAATAACTAAAAACTAATTTATATTAAAGTGTAGTAATTGGCTTTTATTTTCACTTATCCAACGATTGTTATCAACTAATTTCAATATGTTTGCCTAATATGTAATCTTTTTTTTTTCGTCATATTTAAACGTAAAATGTAAAGTACTAGTTACCTGAGTATGTAAAATAGTTTTATAACATTATTACGAGATGACTCGGTGGTTTGGTGGCCTAATTTACTGTTTTTTTACGTCAATTTTACACGCTTTTAATGCTGACACTATTTGCACATAGTATGTTATGTTCAATTGTTGTACGCGTAGTTTTGCCCAAGTATTTACGATTGCGATGCAATTGAGAATTGAGCATTGCTAATGCTAATTGGGCGATTGAATCAAACGATTAGATAACCAGCGTTGAGAATTTGAATTAAGTACATATTTCATCAGCTACATTAGATGTAATCAAATTTGTAATTGGTATGAATAGTTTAACAATGCATACAAAGATTTAAATTTCAAGTTAACTGAGTTAGTTTATATTATTATATATAGAAAACATCCAAAACGCAAAATAAAAGTTTTTTTAAACTAGTGAGGATAAAAATTGGCAGCGTTGTGATTGGTTGAAATCTTCACGATTCTCGACGATTCTCAACAAATTGATATTGATTTTTATAAAAATGGAATGCGTGCGTTCACACCAAATTTTCGTTGGGTACGTAAGTTGCTAGTAGGCGCTTTGTCGTTTTCATTCAAATATAAATAAAGAAAACGCTACACACAACGCAAGTTTGGTTTGAACGCTGTCTTATAGAAAAGCCAATTGGCGGACATGCAACTTAACCTTAAAACGTCAAACTGCTAACAATTGTAACCAAATGTCAACAACAGCTTCTAAATATTTGTTCAAATTATGTCCTTACATTGTATAATCTATATACTCTCGCTTGTCTCAAGTGATCTTTCGGACAAATTAAACAACAAAAAACGTTGTACACTATTCTACCAGTAAACATTTCTGCTTCACTAAGTGATTTCTTAACTAACTTCAAACTTACATCGGTTGCACAAATCTTTACCTCACTAGTTGCGTAAAGTACAATTTTTTTGAAAGTTTTTAGTTTATATAAATATTTCGTTTTTACTGTTTAACCAGTTTTTCTTTATTGTTTATATGTACAAAATACATTTTTTTTAAATTGATTTTTTTCTACATTGGCTTGAGTTAAGATAAATAAATTTCAGTTTTAACGAATACTAGTTTCATGACACCAATTCCTACATCCAGGGGCGTGTTATTTGATAGATCTCCAAATGAAGTGATGAATCTGCAAAACATTGGCAATGGTCAGTTCATGTGAATGTGAATAACTGACCTGTTCGCCCAGTTTTAATCGGTTTTTTAAGTAATTAATCGCTAATCCAATGTTATTTCTGCCACACTAATCTCCAGATATAATCTACATATATCTAATATCTAATTAATATCATTTTTGATATTAACTAAATTTCTCACGCTAGTTCAATTCAAAGAGTGAAACTCATCACATCATAATCATTTTTTTTGAGTTTGTAATCTATTTAATCTGTTGTAATCTGTTTGAGTTTTCAAATCTGATGCGATTTTCACTTTCCTGCGTCATAATGTATGTAAGGAGAGCAAGATAATTGTAATTCTAATTGCATGTGTGTACAATCTCTCCGTGTATGGTTTAAATTAGGATAATTGTGTCGTGAACAAGCCAGAGACACACACACACAGACACAATTACAGTTGTTGCTCGTTATTGTTGTACACGCATGGTAGATGTAGACGTAGACGCAAACGCATGTGATCTTGGCGCAAGATAAATAAGATAAGGACATTGGGTGCTGGCACATTGTTTTGTAAATGTTTGTAACGCATAATTGGGAAAACTGAAAACGGCGCAAATATGAAAACGGCAGACAATCATGGTAACCAAGGTGGATGTTGGTACATGGTATCGTAGACGCTATGGTAAATTGTTTGGTAATTTGAGGCATTGAAGATGAAAGAAACAGAGAGATTGAAGGAAAGGTTACAGCTCACCTTGCTGCATTCCATAGACAAATTAAACAATTGTTTTAATGTTTAACATTAGTTTAAACTAGTAGTTTCGAGTAAATAAATAGTTTTTTGCATATATTGCCTAAAAGTCAGGTATAACTCATCAATATACAATATAATAACTTCTATTTATGTTACCTAGTGACGATAAACATACAAAACAAGCAAAAAAAGTTTTTTTCTAAACTAGTGAAAATAAAAATTGCAGCGTTGTGGTTGGTTGAAATCTCCACGATTCCCTGCGATTCTCCAAGAATTGACTTTTATCAAAATGAAATACGTGCGTTCACACCAAATTTTTGTTGCGTACTTAAGTAATAGGAGCTTTAACTCTCTTATTCAAATACAAATAAACAACAAGCAACATACAACGCAAGTTTGGTTTGAACGCCGCCTTATAGAAAGAACCCAATTAGCTGACATGCAACTATAACCTTGAAATGTCAAACTGCTAACAGTTATAACAAAACGTTAATAACAGCCTCTAAAATTGTAATTTTTTGTTCAAATTATGTGCGCAGTCTTTACTTTGTATAATTGTTTACTCTAACTTGTGTCAAGTGATCTTTTAGACGAATTAAGCAAAAAGACGTATTACACAACTCTGCTAGTAAACATTTGCACTTTGCTTCGTGATTTATAGTACTTTCTTACTCCAAACACACGTTGCTAATGCAAATCTTTTTTTAATTCGTTGCGTAAAGTACTATTATTAAAAACACTTCAAATTAAATTGTCATAGAACACATCGCACGGAGTGATAAAAATTTGACCATGTAAGATTATGAGAATGGAATTTAGAGGTCTTATCGTATGTGAAGTAAACAACATCAAGATAAATGATCATATTTTATAAAAAAATTGAAGAAATATTGTCCAGATGATGATGTTCGATATAAATTAAAATTGTATATCAATTCAGTAGTTGTAAGCTTCACCAACCAATAACTGACCTATACGGTATACAATTTCCCAATGTTATACATGTATTAACAAAGTTATGAAAAAATATTTGAGCATTTAATTAAATATGCTAATGTGACCATATCCTGCAAATTTTAACATTCTACCACGAATAGTATAGATTTGCCGTAAATTTAGGTATTAAAACCCATTGTGCAGCGCGTTACTTTACGCAAAACTTCAACTGCGTGTTTCTCAAAACTACTTTTTTCGAGCTGGTTGACATGATATCTAAAGTTCCACTGAACCGATTTACTTGAAATTTTATGGGAGTCTTCTCTATACATGCCCTTATTGCACGAAGCTCAATTATTACAAAATATTCATTTTTACTATGTTAAAAAAATTTGCAAAAGTCAAAAATACCAGTAAAATAATGACATTTTATTTTAAATAGCCCCAATTTTGCAAGAAATAAGGCTTTTTAAACTTTTTTATCTTCGGACGATAGCGACACTTTTCTAGATTAAGAATTAGTTTGCCTTTTTGTTATCACATAACTAGGAGGGTTGCAATCGCGACAACCAGGAAGAGCCATCTTTTTGAGACCTTCTATTTTATCAGCCAGTAACTTTTTGAACTTTAAATTCTTTTACATTATTACTTTAAATTTGTATTCTTCAAACATAAAAAAATATATGTTAAAAAAATGGCTAGTATAAATAAAATAGTTTTTGTTTTATTGCTCATACAAACATTCCTAAAATTCATGCTTCTAGACCTGAATATCCCCTTAAATTGTTGAATGTTTTGTGTATTTCTTGTTTATTTTATTGAACCCAAAAATAAATATTTGCTTTATTGTTATTTATTTAAGATTGTCAAGTGCTTCTCATAAAAATTGCAATTATAAAGATATATGAGAAATAGAGTATGTTGCAAAACGTTGAATAAATATATGATCCAGCGTAAATTTTGTGATTCGGATTTACTCGCCAAAAACGTGCCCTATCGCTGTGCACATGTGATTTGCACCGTGCTCGAATATTGATGGCTAAACGAGGAGGTGGATGAAACCACGTCCGGTGGCGGTTTTTTGCACGTATGTTGTTTTATTTTTGCTCACAAACTGCCCGTGATCAGACACCGGCGTACCCGCCTGCCCATCTCGATAGCGTCGCACCGTTTTTGTCGTAATTAATTGAAAACAGTGAATCTGCACTAGAGCAACCATGCCCAGCTGCACGTGCTGCAGCCAGCAAATATTACCACTAATATTCACCCTGTGCATCCGCGCGCACCTATTTACCTAATGACGCAGTAAATTTTCGGCGCATTTTGCGCATACCGAAATGACACCATGGCTATAGATATAGATAGAGGCGATAGGTTGTGATAGGTTTTTAGGGGCGCTTACAACGCGCGCCCCGGCAGTTTATCCATATTTAATCTGAAACAGTGCCGCGCGACCACAGCGGCCATTGTTCCCCTTTCGCTTAATCGCGTGGGTATGAAGATGGCGGCGAGATTACTTTGTTGCCGAGCGTTTTCTATTTGCGCATATTGCGGACGCATCGACATCGGGCGCCGCAAAAGTTGCACGCGCATAAAAGCGCATCGCGCGAGGCGATAAAATGGGCCAAACACAATGCCCGGAAACAAAGACCGGCTTCTAGAAATTCGATTTGGGCGCGTTTAATTAAAGAAATCGATACACATTGCCACGAAGACATAAAACTAAGAGAAAACAACTAAATAAGCTCAATATGCCAATCTAAACACTTGGATAATACAAATTATAAAAATTTTTAACTCAATTTTACATATCGTAACAAGTGCTGATATGAAACTTATAACGTATCTGTAACGATAATGTCAAATTTCCATGCATGTAAAGATGCATGTTATGACAACTTTTGCATGTGGCCTTGTTAAAAGTTAATTAATAAATTTTGTAGTATTATTTCTAAAAGTTAAAGTTGAAAAATTCTTCCAAAACGTAAACAAAGTCTGCTATTGTTAGCAAATTGACGATTTATTCAATTTATTCAATACCAATCTCCCTTGTAACTTTATTTTGCCAAATAAACAAGTAAACTATACTAAAACAATAGCCATAGAAATGGTTCAATGATGGCTATATAAAAGAGGGCAATTAAATCAGAATATAAAAATCATGCACGACGATAATGTACATAGGCACAATCTGTAAATGCGATTGCACGTGTTATTACAACAAACAATTTTTTATTTTCATGAATTAATTAAATTTGATTCATGGATTGAAAAGGAGGATGAATTGACTATTATTGTCGCTCCAGTTTCATAAATAATCATTGCTGTATAATCACAGCATGATAAATTTACTATTATGTATGAAATTTAACATAACCACATATAATCTATTACTTAACCATACTTAACTTGATCTAATATAATTAATTCTGATATAAATTGATTCTAGTCATCTCTTAACGCAATGTAATCAAATTATTTTAAACATATTTGAAGTAAATAATTTTATTGCATACATTGCTTGAAAGTGAGGTATAATTAGTTGAACTAGTGACGGTAAACGTTAAAAACGAGACAAACCAAAGCAATTATCGTCACTAGTGAAAATAAACAAAACAGTGTTGTGGTTCGTCAAATCTCCACGATTTTCCACGAATTTCTACGATTCTCAATGAAGCTTCATTTGTTTTGATTTATTTCTAGAGACTTCGAAAATCTAGAAAACTAGATACAGTTAAGAAATTAAAGACTATGCTTAATAATATGGTATATTACATAACGAGCTTGATAAGTGATGTTTATCACACGAAGAAGAAGTAGGCACACGAGGCCGGAGGCCGAGTTGTGGATGTCTTCTGACAAGTTTTTGTACGTTATTTTGTAACTGCACGGAGAAGACAATCAATATCTCATATCGTAACAAGTGTTGATATGAAGCTCATAACGTAACTATAGTTAGGTTTCCGTGCATGTAAAGTTGCTCGTTATTTTACACTTTTACTTGTGATTGTGCAAATATGTTATAACAATATCTAATCAAATTCTGAAGATTAGCACATAAATTAACAAATTTTACACTAATACCACAAAGATTAGCTAAAAGGTGCTCTCGCGAACGTAATAACCCAATCACCGCAAATTAGCATCAGGTATTGAATAAATTTATTCGCACCTGAACGCTAACCTGATCTAACCTCAGGCCTGCATGGCCTGAAACATCAAAGCCGCCGCTGGTTGTGACAGCGCGCGTATATTAAGTGACACTGACAGGGCGCAACTCGCGCTGATGTGTCGCTGCCGACGAGGCCAGAAATTATAAATTCCGGATGGCGTATTTTCTACATGCGTTAGTTCGTGGTCTTTGTGGTTTAATTAAAATGGAAATTTTGAACTTTGCCCGATGTGGCGGCGCACGGAACGCAGTTCACCACCGGCTGAAAGTATAAGACAACATATCAAAGTGCAAACACGCCAACGCTGGCGCTGGGGACGGAAATTTGAGGCACGCACGCATAATGCGACGATTCAAGCACACATACACATACACATACTTATATATATATATATATATATATATATATATATATATATATATATACCAACATGCTTATACTAACACGCACAATATGAGTCTATGTATATTTCGTTGTGGCGCAAAAGTTTTGCTCGCACTGCCAGTTGGAATAATTAAGTTCGCGCGTATTACCTCTCAACATGTGCATGTTGAAGGTAGTTAAGCGTCGTCATCAATTAGCGCCACCTTTACTCATCTTGAATTGAGATATTATACAATACATTTTTAGTCTTATAAAATGGATCAATTGAAGAAGAAAAAAGCTAAACATTATCATACTAAGTTGTTACGATTGAAATATCTTTTTTAGAACAAAAGATTAAGATATGTACTAAAAACGTTGTGAAATGTACAACTCCAGCGCACCAACGGCAGCTATTTGATTTAAAGAACAGACGTCATTTATATTAGAAAGTGCATCTCTCAGTCGTGTAAATAAAAATTTAATTCTTGGTATTTTTTTTGTATTTCTTGCTTAACTTGAGTAATTAACATTCCGTTTTTTGGTTATTTTATAATAGGTTATATTTAATATTCGGGTATAATACAAAAAATCTGTTTATTTTTTACATTCTAACTTCAAATTTAATTGCATGACAACATTGTTGTTGAGGCTAGATGTTTCTTTTTTGAGGCTGTAACAATTCTTTCATTCATGTTGTCTGCTGAAATTGTTACTTTAATTCACGTTCAGATAAAAAATGGGTTTATCTCATAGAATGTAAATACTGGAATCATTCTAGATAGAACAAAAACTTATAAATATACTCAAAACTTTTATAAGGAATAATTTTGTTCAAATTATGATTTTTATGAACTTGCTGATGATTGATAAGATTCATATTCTTTCATATGAATGAAGACTGGTAATAAACATAAGAATAGTTTCCATAAAAGAACCAAGTGCATTTTCTCAAATTACATTTGTTACAGATCTTATAACAACTTGCCACAAATCGAGGTATGTTGTTACTTTTTGGTTTAAAAATGTATTCTGGTCTAGAAGCAAGAATTTTAGGCATTTTTTTGTATGTGTAATAAACCAAAAATTATTATATTTATACTAGCCATTCTTTTACCATATATTTCTTCATGTTTGATGAATACAGATTTAAAGAAATAAAGTAAAAAAAAATTAAAGTTCGAAAAGTTACTTGCTGATAAAATGGAGGGTCTAAAAAAATGGCTCTTCCTGGTTCTCAGGATTGCAACCCTTCTAGTTATGTGATAACAACAAAAAAGCAAATTAATTCTTAATCCAGAAAAGAGCCGCAATCGTGCGAACCTAAAAAAGTTTAAAAAATTTTATTTTTCGCAAAATTGCGACTATTTAAAATAAAATGTCATTATTTTACTAGTATATTTGACTTTTGCAAATTCTTTTAACATCGTAAAAATTTATATTTTGTTATAATTGAGGTTTGTGCGATAAAGGCGTGTATAAGGAAGGCTCCCACAAAATTTTAAGTAAATCGGTTCAGTAGAACTTTAGATATCATGTCAACCAGCTCGAAAAAAGTCGTTTTGAGAAACACGCGGTTGAAGTTTTGCATAAAGTAACGCGCCGCACAATGGGTTTTAATACATAAACTTACGGCATATCTACACTATTCCTGGTAGAGTGTTAAAATTTACAGGATATAGTCATATTAGCCTATTTAATTAAATGCTCAAATATTTTTTTAAAATTATGTTAATACATGTATAAAATAGGAAAATTCTGTACCGCATAGGTCAGTTGTTGGTTAGTGAAGCTTACTGACATCTACTGAATTGATATGCAATTTTAATTTATATCGAACATTATCTGGGCAATAATTCTTCAATTTTTATAAAATATGATCAATTTATCTTGATGTTGTTTACTTCCCTTACAATTAAACCTCTAAATTCTTATAATTTACGTAGTCAAATATTTATAGCTGCGTGCGATGTGTTTTCTGCAAAAATTCTATATGTACCTTGTAAATAAACTTTGCATTACATTACATTCTACTATGCCAATGCGAACTCGCTCTCGAGCAAGACGCTTGTGCTAAACGTCCGCCATCCCCACTAAAAATCGTGTGTGCGGTTTTTTCAAATACCATGTTACTAAAACAGCTATATCTCCGAAAATAATATCATTATTGAAAAATCATTTTAACAACATTTTCAAACTTTGAGAAGGCAAAAAGAAAGAAAATTGAAGTATTTCAAAATTCTAGACCAGAATACCCCCTTAAAGTATTGCAATAGTGAATATAAAACAATGTTACATAAAATAACTCAAAAAACTGTCTTAATATCACAGTTACACTTAAAGGTCAATTGTAATATTACAATACTAATGTTTAATCCAATATTTGCTAGCAAAATTTAAAGATTATTTAAAAAATAGAACAATTTGCTGAATATATTGTACTATATTCCTAATTATTTATTTAAGAAATAATAGCTAAAAATAAAAATAATAATTAAAAATTGTCAGTTATCAAAATTGGTAATCGCCTCAGAGTAATTGACAATTTTGTTGCAACCTGTTAAATATTCACTATAAAATCCATGTATTTTTTATAACATCTGCAGTTTTTCACCGTTAAACTTTAATGCTGAACCAATTATGACGAGTGTATCGGATTATAAATATAAAAACGTTATTGAACAATCCATGTTCAAAAATTCTATTTTAGTTTTAATGTTAAGTATTTGTATATTTCAGTATTTGTATATTTTCCAGTTTGCGTTGTTTGTATTTTATTTCAAAATAGAGCTGCAAAAACGTGTTGAATACATCCCTGTTATGAGAAATGCTGTGAAATGGCGGAGGCGTCGGTGTGGCAGGCGGAGAGCAAAAGTTGTAATAAAGACAAATACTCATCGGCTGTGGGTGTGTGCGCTCACTGCGTCTGCTCCTGCTGCTCGTGCTGTTCCTGCTGCTGCTAACGCCACCCTGCTGCTGTTTGAAAAGTGCGTACGTTTGGCGTTTGGCATGCGCCAGCGCCAGTTTCGCTGATGGCAAAAAAAGACGCGCGAAGCGCTCGGTGAAATGAGGCGTGAGGTGACAGATGGTGCTAACTCCACTAGCAAAACTTTGCTTCTCTGGTATATACAGTTTTTATGTGCAATGCGCCGCCACCGCCACCGCCTCCAATGACGAACAAACGCTATTCAAAGACGCCTGCCGTTCATTACGTATTCGGTGTGTTTTTTATTACTCCTTCCGAATTATGACGCAGCGTTTTACAGAGATCAAAAATTGTAAATTAAGAGCAAATCTAATTAGATCATCTAACTTAAAGTAATTTCAAGTGGTCAATCTTTGATTGTTGCTCATATATTGTACTGTTTTTTAAGTTTGAACGTAAACAAACTTAGTTAGGTTAGGTTAGTCAGGTTAGGTTAGGTCAAATTTTCTTATTTTGTCTATGTTCGCAGACAAAAAACACGAATCTAAAAAATCTAAAAACCATTGAACATATATTAATAATAGCGCCATCTATAATTGAAGACCGTAACTTTAGTAACCAAACAGGTAATGATGCAAGTTCGAAGTTGTGGTTATGTTACCACTAAAACCCACATCACACACACACACACTCATTGCCAAAACTGTCCCGAATGTCTGTATATCCAGCGTGTGCTGGTGTGTTCAGACTAACGATATTAGAGTCGAAAATTAATTCGTCAGAGGTCGTGGTAGAGCGCGTGCGATAGAGCGCGAAGCCGGTCCCCTTGGCACTTGAATGGAAATCCGATTACCATAAAAAGTTGTCGTAACTTGATCGGGATTCACCTTCCTTCTCTCCTATCACGTATATATCTCCTCTTCGAGCTTATTCCACTAGCGTACTTTTTATGCGGAACCCACCCTACATTTCCGTTCGCTAGCTACTAGTAGCTACTACCACCCGTCAACTAAGTCTTCGTCTGTGGATGATTAGTCGATGATGGCTCGTAATGCAATGCGATGGCATTCTATGGTTATTTTTATACGTTTTTATAGAGTTACATTTTCAAGTTGATTGCCTTGTGGTTATGATGCTTCCGCAGTGGCCACGGTGGCCGCGGTGGCCGCATTGGCGTGGTGCATGTTTTATGTGCAATTACAATCATCATAAAACAGTTAACAGCTCAGCGTTGAGATAATGCTAAGTATGAGCAATGCAGCTGGGTAAAATTACACAATATAGTTGTAATAAAATTATATTTATAGCTTGCTAAATAATTAACACTGAAGTTATTAAGAGGTGTAATGTTTAAGGGGGTATTCTGGTTAAGACATTTTATAAACTTCCATTTTTCTTTTCATCTTCAAAGTTAAAACCTTTAAGAATATGTTGTTAAAAGGATTTTTCAATATTAATATTATTTTCGGAGATATAGCTGTTTTAGTAACGCGGTATTTGAAAAAACCGCAGAGACGATTTGTGGTGGGGGGTGGCGGGCGTTCAGCACGAGCGTCTTGCTCGATAGCAAGTGCGCGTTGTCATAGTAGAATGCAATGCAATGCAATGTTTATTTACTTCTCTGACACTGAAGGCGCCACTGCAAATTATTGATACTAGGTGGCGCCACTGTCAATTGCAATGGTAGGGGTAATGGGCGAGGCATTTCAATTATTTTGGTGGGGGGATTGTTGATGAGTGGGAGGATCAAGAAGGGGGGATCTGAGAGTTGAGGGCTTTTGTGGACGTGGCTGGAAAAAATGGAGAGGTGATTTTTGTGGGCGTGGCTTGGAAAAATTGGAGTGAGGGGATTGAAAAGTGGGCGGGGCTTGGAAAATTTGGTGTGTGGGGATTGAAAAGTGGGCGGGATTTAAAAAATTTAAAGTGGGGGGATTCAAAATTTTTGTTGAAAGGGGAGGCGGTGATTGAGGGTGAATAGGTCTTATGGGAAATTGGAGGAGTGGGGATCTCGTATTTTTTGGAAGTGGGGAAACTTTTGTGGTGGGGGTAATAGTGGCTTATGGGAATAGGGAGAAGAGGGGGGATGGTC
>JAODGA020025413.1:0-11940 GCA_027574885.2 Drusilla canaliculata | reverse complement strand
CTGTCGATAACTCTCGGCAAAAACCAAATTGCTGATTGCTGAATCCTCCGTTATTATATAGGTGTTCATTGAGACGATTCAAAATTATTCTTTCAAAGAACTTTCCGGCAGTATTAAGACAAATAAAAACAATAAAAGTGTATAACAATTATAAATAAAAGATACTGAAATTAAGAACTTTGCAAGTGATAAAAAAATAAACTTAATTTGTCTTAGGGGGTAGAGGTACACGGGCAATGTTGAACTGCGACCTTTTTTATCTATCTTAGATCTATTGTTCTGCCTTGTCGGGATCTTAATCTTGTGGAACATGTTATGTGGAACAAGTCCTGTGAAGAAAATGAACTCATTATATTTCAGACCTTAGTCGGGAATCGAACCCGGGACCTCTCGCATTGTAGTCATTGAACGCACCACTGTGCCACCGAGGTGGTAATTTGACTTAAATTTAATATAAGCAAAATTAACTTAAAAGGAACTTACAAAATTTACTTTCATGTATTTTTCAAGATTTTAAGCGTTAGTTTACCAAAAATTACATTGGTTGACAAATTGATACAATGAACACTGCAAATTGCAGCCGCCACCAGTAGGGTAGAATATCACCAGATGGCGGCGCGAGTACCGCCTTCACGTAAAATCGATCGTTTGCGTAAATCTCTACAAGTGAGGATACCCACCGCCAGATGTGGGTGTTCTTTACCAACCCTTCAAAACATTCATCAATCCACCCACTCTTCAAATATTATTACCGTCATACTAACTGCATACATAATTAACTAATGCAATTAAGCATGTCTGCCAATGCGGGCGCAGCCGTGGCATAAAATATTCACCAGTGACATATCGCGCACAAATTATCCCTTTAACTGTCAGATAGCTTGCAGAATTCACGTCCGGCCGTAAATACTTCACTGTCCAGTTTTGACGTGCTCTAATTGTGCGACGAGCAAATCGCAAATTCAATTGACGTCTGAAGCTGAAAGTCCGGTTGGGGGGCGGCGGCGGCGGCGGATGCAAAATGCATGCTGTATGTGGGAGATAGACCGCTGAAGCAGAACGGCAATAGCGCGCGCTTCATCGCTTTCTGTTCAACGTTTTAACCAAATTATTTAATGCGATTTATTATTAAATCTCTGGAGGAAACTTGGTTAGAGTTCTATGCTCCATAGACCACTACCGTGTATGAAATGATTTGTAGACATATATAAAGCTGGAATAATTTACAGTTCACGAAGTATACATTGAAGGAAACAAAGAGGAATCGGCGAGATTAGAGAAGATTACGTTTGCATTTTTATAGTACGGTTTTTGTGTTTTTGTTTTGTCTCCAGTTTACCGACGAAAATCTTAGATTTATGTATCTTGCTGTTTTGGTTTGAGGTATAATGTTATGATGTGAAACATCGCGTGATGATTATATCTTTTCTTTATGTCTGTGATTTAGCAGACGGTCGCAACGAATAAATAAATGCTGCTTGTTTGCCTTGCCGGCGATGGTGGGAGTTGCTCGTCGTAACAATGGCGGACAGGTGAACAGGTCACCTGTTAGTGTTCTTTTTGCTATTTGTTTTGCTTTATGCAAACACATCATTAGTGAAGTGTTTTCTGAAATTGCGCCGCAATAGAAAGTAAGCGACACTAAGAGACGAAATACATTTCAATTTTTAGATACCGTATTTTTTTTAAAGTTGAAACATAGGACCGTTATTGAGACGATAATTACAGTAGGATGAACAAAACTTTATTTCCTGTACAATATTTGAAAGGTGATATGTTCATCCCTCCTTTGTATTGCGCTGCTACACTGAAGTTTCCCTCAAATGCGAGATGAGGGATAAGTGTTCATGTCTCGCTGTTTTGGATGCTCACGAACAAGAACTTATTTCGCCAAGCAAACTGTATTTTTAGCCCTACGGCGTATTCAGTGAACTGATAAGCCGCTGATGTATTCGGTCGCCCTCAGCAGCTGTGCCGCACGTACTCGAAACTCCAATATCTCTCGCGCATCCTGTCTGCTGTTCCCGTTTCCTGCTCATCTAATGCAAAATGCTTTTGAACATACAGGGTACAAGCACAAATTCTCCGAATCAATGGCGCCCGAGTAGCGTTATTGTCGCATCGCGCCCAGCATTTTATAGTCGACTCGCCTACATTTACTGCACGTGTGTAATTTTGTAACTCCATTATCTGGAACTTTAATTAGTCCGGTTGTGTTGGAACAACAGTAATAAGTGTCGATGTATGTTAGGTGGAATATGCTGGGTTCATGGAACATGGCTTGGGTTTTCGTTATTTTTCCCTATGGCCTATATTCGTTGGGTTTTTGTATTCCCCATGGGATGGGCTCTCGTGTTGCCCTAGCGTTCGAGTGTCATTGGTACTACTTGCTTCAGTCATCTTGTGCTGAATAATAGGCCGTGCATTCGTGAGTGGACAAGTACACGTAGAGGTCGATGGGCCCAAGAATGGCGGATCGGTTGACGGAGATAGAACACAGTCATTCAAGCGGGGCAATTTCGTGTCCCTAAATTATATTGGACCTTGTCAGACTTGGTTTATTACGATCTTATTAGAGTGCCAGGGGTTTTCTATTCCCAAAAGTTAGATTGTATTAGTTTTATATATATTGGGAATAGGTTTCATAATATAAAAAGGTTCCAGAAGTAAATTTATGTAACCCACTAAATGTATTCCATAATATTCAAGAAATTGTTAAATTTGAAATCAAAGTACATACTTTGTAATGGGTGTTTTAAAGTTATAAACAGTGTATTCTTTAAATGTACGCTATAACATTTTATAAAACATATAAGTAGAAATTGAAAAAAGGAAATAATATTCTATTATTTGTAGGAATCTTTTGGATGGCTTCAATTTTCTTAGACATGCCCCCTATAAAAGTAAGTTTTCTTTTTAAATGGGAAGAATCTTTTGAAAGGAAACGCGTCGTCGTATTTCCTAGAACAATGAACAAAGCGTGCAACTTTGCTCTGACTTTAAACTATAGGAAAAACCCGTTATGCAAAACATTCCACAGTTCCCATCGTGTTGCCTCCTGCCTTCTGCCTCCTCCAAGCCATGGATACTCAAATTATAGCGATGCACGAACAAACCTGCACGAGACATTATTATAGGGCGCGCGGAGTGGCGGTGGCGGCGTGCGGCATACGGCTTCACGTGCACTTCCACGCTGAGCGGCGGCGATGCGCGCTCCTAGTCGCGCTGTATCCTCGTCGGCGGCGCGGTCGCTGGTGGCGGCGACGAGAGGGATTGCGCCCGCGCCGCGGATTCTTGAACGCGTGCACACCGTCCACGACCACTCTCCAAACATCCGTCGCACGTGTCGGGCCGCTCCATCGTCGCGTTCGCTGCAACTCCAAAAAAGCGCAAAATATTAACATCAACAAATAAACAAAGAATACACCATTGAAAAACAAAGCAACTATTCAACGTCCACGCGCATCAATTGATCATCATTGGCGAAACT
The DNA here is from genome assembly GCA_027574885.2 of Drusilla canaliculata. Classification (NCBI taxonomy): domain Eukaryota; kingdom Metazoa; phylum Arthropoda; class Insecta; order Coleoptera; family Staphylinidae; genus Drusilla; species Drusilla canaliculata. The sequence continues at coordinate 8,450 of JAODGA020025413.1, read as the reverse complement.
AATAACCGTCTATTGCGGAGTAACAACAGTGTGCGTGGACGACCACCTCCACGGGACCACAAATCAATCAGCTCAAATAAAGTATTTATTCCAAATTGCATTTATCTAGACGCACTCGAAATATTGTCGTTTTTGGGGTACGTTGATATCAATTCTGTGTTAGCATATCTGTGCACTTCTTCTAACCTTCCTACGAGCATCCCTCAGGTTTGCCCGGTCTGTCGCTCTGTGTACGTTAATGTGCTTCCCACTTGTCTTCTGCTCCCTCGGTATGGATGTCACACTCTATCACACTAAATATCACTAGACACCTAGGTGGCTGTTGGATGTACTTTTAAATGTCTGACCTCCCTTAATGACCGTTGCTACAAATTGTGCTACAAGATCCCAACAAACTCGTACCAAACACTACGCGTGTTCCTTACTTGGATCTGACACATACAGTCGGAATGGAAACGGTATTCGGGCGCAGCGCCAATATTTACCACGTGCTATATTTAGGCTCATAATGTTTATTGTTTGTTTAAACACGCCGTATTATTATCGGATTATATTGTCAGGCTTCTGGTTTACGTGAAGTTGTCTACAATCAGAATTCAATTAAGTATAAAAAGCATATTCCTAACGCTTTGGATTAAAACAATAAACAAGAGGTTTATTTTTATATCCGCTGAAGCAACATGTAGTCGACATTTTGCTAACAAGGTCAACGACAATTCATCATTTTTTGTTGTGCGTAGCTGGCATATTAAGTTACCAATCGCGTAATTGATCTGAAGATGTCCAAAGGGACACAAATTGACTAGCCAATCTAAAGTTGCTTTTATCACCCGTGCACTTCGTCACGGAGTGTTTAATGAAAGACGGAACGTTTGGGTTAAACATTGACCGGGATTTCATATAATTCAAGACAAGCGCCTTGCGTTCTTGAACTAATTAAACAATTTTGCAGGGGAAGGGTGTGCTTGGGAATAAAGTCTAAAAGCTTCAATATTGCTCTGTTACGTTGCCTTCTATGATAGTTGACAGCGGGCGTAGTACGAGTTCATCAAAGCGACGGAAATGAATTACGTGCATGTAATTAACACAATTACCCAGGTTCTTTTAACTTGATTGCAACATAGCTGCTTCGAGTGAGTTCTTTCCTGCTATTTGCGCCGCTGTCAAAGCTCGACTTGGTAACACAAAGGAAAACAGTGCTAAACAGAACGACAGCGCAATAGTCGTCGATAAAAATGTTTGCACATGTCGCATCGACTGTGCGCCGGCGATTTTCTCGCCTGCTAGCGCTCCCACTCCACTCCAGCGTACATTTATCACGGGCGCATTCTTGCGTTTATTTCGCCCGACGCGTTCTTCCACGTCCTTTCGCAAATATTTGAATTTGAATTTGCGGCGACAGGCGTTGCGCGACGCAATTCAATAAGCTAACGAATGCGCGAAACATTTCATCTATATGCTTTCATCTATATGCTTTCAAAGAGACGCGCGTTTAAAATATTGAAAATTGCCGCGTTTGTTGTTAATACACGCAGTCTTTTCAATAGCGTAAACCATTTTAATAAAACATTGGCCCGCTGTGATATCGAATGAAGTTTGCTTTCTGGGCGCGTTGTGTGTAGTTATTCGCAATTTTTCACGCTGATATGGACGAATCGGAAAGTTACGTGTGTGAGCATGATAAACTGTAAGCTCAGGCACGTTTTTCGAGAGGACGTCGTACATTTTTAACCAAATAGACGTTCGCATCGATTTTCGATAGTTCAGGATATTATTTAGTCATTATATAGAAATGTTGTTGGAAACCGAAATCATATTAATAATCTAGTCACTTATTGTTAATATTGAATAGATAACTATGTTACTAATCGATTTATACTATAATCTTTATTCAAAATTAACCTGATATAATTAGGTTAGATTAAATTAGGTTAACTAAGGGGACGTTATTAGATTGAATTTTGGCTAATTTAGTTTTAAGGTTAAGGTCAGGTTAGGCTGGTTAGAATAAGTTAGGTTAAACTAAGGTAAATGACGTTAGGTTAGATTATGTTAGATTTCATTAGGTGAGGTTTAGTTAGATTACTCAAGTTATTCGTGTTTTAGTTTAACATTTATCTATGGAATATGATTGAGTGCTGTTATGATAGCTAATGTTTTATTTGATTAATAAATGTTTCTTTAAATTGAATAATAGATTACGAGAAAGGAGAAAGATAAATTATATTGTATTACTCCTCTCAGTACAGTCAGTTTCAATAAAGCAATTAGCTTGCCATATTCCTGAGATTGCTTTGCACTTACGTCTGAAATAAAAGGAAAGAACTGCCTAAGTGCATTAGAAAACTTCACGGAGGAAAATTTGTCTCACTTATATTGTTTTTGCCCATTTCGAGATTTTCCGCAATTCAAGAAAATACGAGATAACTCAAAGCATTCTTTCTACGGCTTTGAAAGTTGACTTTACTCGTGTGTTTGTGCGTTCACTTGTCTTGCTTCTTGTTTGCCTTTATTTCCCATCTTGAAATGAGATTAAATTGGATACCATCAGTCAGTTTCATTCACTGCGCTGGGGGACGATTTATATTAATTAAAATTTTTACAAGCAAAAAAATTAAATGGCCCGACCCGCCGCGGCGTGCTGTGCGTCCCATTCGCATCCTTTAGCTGTGTGTGCCGATGCTATCTTCACCACAATATCTGGCATGGAAATAGGATATTAACCGCGCACAAAACTGAAACCCGAATTGAATCACAATGGTCGCGTTGTTATGATTGTGATATTGCGCTTGAATGACTGCGGTCGCTCGCGGCAAACTTCGATTGTCAGTTAAATACGGCGCAACGTTCATCGCTCAATATCGGCGCAGACTACGGAAGTCATCAAAGTCTAATCAGATAATTACGCCCCGACGGCGCACCGACGTCTACATCATGTTCATATCATTTGCGGTAATAATTAGGCTAATAGGCAGAGGGGTTTTTCCGTAATTGTGTGCTTTGCGCATTGAGAAATTATGCGCCGCAAATAAGCACTTCGCGCCGTGATGGTGACACCGCAGAGCATCATTCAACGCCGGGATTGAGGGGCTGACGGCTTCGCGCATCAAACAATGTGCGCGTGCTGATGAGCACGGGGGCTTTTAATTAAATGCCCTTCACGCGCGGTGGATGGGTGTCGAAATACGCATTCAAATATACAGCGAATTGCGATGCGGATCTGGCGACGCGACCATAAATTAATTAACGTGGATTGATGAGAGTCTTTTCGAGCGGATATGCATTTACCTGCGCTGCTGACTGCTTATTAACTTTACCTCACAATTAATTAAATCCTGTTTGCACTATGTGGTAATTAAAGTATAGGAAATTGGCTACAATGCGAATTGGACGGTTTTCAATTTTGACGATATAGAATTAATTATAGATTATTCGCAAACTTGAGTTTTATATAGGTAAGTCTACCTATATTGAAAACTCATTATAATTATTAATTAAATTACAATATATTTTAACATTATTTCAAAATTTTGAGGTTACATTGTGTTATAACAGCATTTCTGTATACTTAGCTGAATGTTTTATTATATTTTCCGACACATACATAATAGTAGTTATAAGTGCAACTTTACTTGCACAAAAACATGACTATAACGTTCATTATTTACAATATGAGTTCATATCATCATTCGTTGCGATATGTTATTGATTACCTCTTCCGTGTAAAGCGTGCAATACACTAAAGGTGTTTGTTTACCTACCATGTGCACGCACAATACATGCGTGTATCAGAGCGCGTTCCATACAGCGCTTACAACGCTCAATCAGCAGTTTTTTTTTATTATGATGAATATTTCTGCTATCATTCATTTAGAATGTATTTTAACATATGACTGCGGGAAAAATAGCGTACGTAAATTTGTTGATACAATTTTCGTCTTACTTTAAACCTCACTTATCAAGCTTGTAACGTAATATACTATTAGGGACCCGCCACACCAAACTTGTGACTTGTGCCTTGCTAGCATGTTCCCCATTCAAATACACGCAAACGACAGAGAACGCTACTACAACGGCAGTCGCGCTCGATCTCAAGTGTTGCTCGGCAGAAATAAGAACGACTGCAAAAAATCTAATTTTGTTTAATATTATCAACAGAAAAAATACCATGAAACAAATTTTTAGAATGTACTTATTGTAACTCATTTTAAATGTGCCAAAGCACATGATGCAATAACAAAAATAAAAGAAATATGTTTGTTTTGTGTATTCAAGCAAAGCTAACAAACCATTAAAACATTTTTCAAATTGTAGCCAGTCAAACAAAACAAAGCACAATATAATAAGCAAAATGTTTTCTATTTATTTTTCAAAATATGATACTTTCATCCAATTAAATTACATAAAAAATTTGCAAGAAAAACGTTTTTGCACATTTAGGTTTTTATTTTAATTCCTTCACTATATTATATAAATGTTTAGTAATGTTATATTTTGACATTTATTTCAAACTTGGATAAATTATGTTTATTATGCATTTTATAGGTAATATACTCATTACCCAAATATAACATCAACGAATTAAACTTTATTATTTGCCATAACTTACCTTACGTACTTTCATAAGCATCTGCTGTACTTGTCAATCATATAATTTATTACGCACATGACGTGAATCAGTTTCATTCACGCCATTGCAATTGATGAAGACCCCACTACTCATCTCATCCAACAGCGCTATGAACCTTCAAACGCATGCGATTCGTTAGCAGTGCAACAAAACACGCGCCGCATATTAAATCAGTACAACCTGAGTCGCTCTCTAAAGTCATGCATAATTTAATCAGTTCCAAGAAAACGAAGGTGAACAGTGAGAAGTCCACTTCTAGGGATTCGTTTCAATCCACCAAACAAATGTACGTAGACCATTTCAATACTGCAGCGTTCGACGATCAGGAGCAGTCAGTGGTATTCAATATCAGCAACAAAGGCATCCTGAAAGATGTATAAAGCTCTACGCGGCCCGCGGCAATAACAGAGGCTTTCCTCTCAATCGCAAAACATAAAAGAGCACAGGGCAGAAGTCAATCCTGATACCTGCGTCTAAGCACAACGTGCGGCTTTATGTTTTTGAAACAATGTTTCACTTTCTTGAGCACGATCGCAGAAGCGCATTAAATGTGACAAAGTTGGATAATGTTGCTTACATTGGACGGAAAAGTAAATCAAGCAAGCGGTAGTGTATTATCGTGGATGATGTGCCATCCCATTATGGAAATGACAGCGTAATGCGGCTTTGTTGCTATTTTGTTTAATACATTTTCGCATAAAATAAATACGTTGCTTTAAAAGTGCAACAATGAGAGTGTCGGATGTGCATGGAAGAGATAGGGGATGTGTGGGTCGTTTCGTTCGGGTTTCATTTCAGTCGTCGCTTATTTTAATCGCACAATCAATTCTTGATTACGCACTAGCGTACGCACATGAAAATTAAATTCACATGCTTCGCTAAACATTTAACGACTTCTAAATGCCAGCGGTTAATGTCGTAATCTTTATTCTAACGACCTGCGTTGTAATATAATGATACGGATCGTCTTCAACCAAGATTTTAATGAGTTTTTGAATGGGTGGAATATGTTTTTACGTTTTGTACCCAAATTAAAATGGGTTAAAATATTTAATAAATCGTATTGTTTAGGTTATTCTTAATATTATATTAGTTTTTGTGAATCAAACTTTGAATTTGTATTTTCAGTTAAATTTGGTTCGGTTAGGTTATAGACTTTTTCAGACTGGTTTTCAATCTTGATACAATCACTTCTAAAAGTAAACATATGACATGATCGATAAACTTTAACGTGTGCCTACTTCAGGAAATCCCTACTGTCTATATTTGCTTAGTTTGAAAATTCTTGGGGTTTAAATCTTCAATTTTCAATTTGATAGAGAGAAGAGAGAGTAATTAAAGTTTATTGATTTACGTGCACACGTGTTATATCTTGAATTGATTTTATTGGTAGCAAAATGTAGATAAAAAAGTTTATTTTAAACCAAGGCATTAAATATGAAGTTTTATAGCGGTAATTTTTTGTACCGGCAATTTACTGCTTTGTTTTCACTGCGTACTTCAGTATAATAAAGTTCAGTATAACAAAATTAGGTCAAATTTGAATAATTAAATTAAGTTAAGACAATTGGGTTAGAATAAATAAAGTTAGACTGCGCCAGGTTAGTATAAGTTCCATTTATATAATTAAAATGTAATAGCAAAACTTGTCTTAAACATTAGTATTGCAATATTACAATTGACTTGTGAGTGTAACTGTGATATTAAAACAGGTTATTGAGTTGTTTTTTTGTAAATTTCTTTATAATCAGTATTAAAATTCTTGAAGCCAAAAAGTAACAACATACCTCAACTTGGGGCAAGTTGTCATAAAATCTGTATAAACTACAGGGCGGCCAGAAACAAGGGGAAACGATTGCCATAACTTTATTTCGCAAATTTTTCTGAGTGAGGATCCAAAAACAAAATTATCCAAGGACCCCCAGTTTCGTCGCAAAAGTACTTCATAGTTTCACATTCTTTAGTAGAAATACGTTGTTTTGGTAAAAACTTTCTTGGCATATTACTTCTAAGTTCTTTCGAGATCACATTTCCGAAATTTTATTTTGTTTAGCCATTGGAAAATCTTTTTTTGTTGTTTGTTAACACTTCTTCTGATACGTTTTTTTCTAACAAATAAGTATAACAACGTTGCAAAACCAAAATATGGAAAAATTGTTATTGTTAATTGATTATTGTAAATTTCGTATTATTATTAAAAAATTAAACAGCTGCGTGTTGCGACAACAAGCACGACCGGTATCTAGGGCACAGCTAACCTTTCTTTGTTGCATTGTTTTTCATTGTAATTTTAACAATGAAGCGATTATAAGTAAAAACCAACGTTACCATATATACTATTCTTTACATGAGTTCTGCGACGGTTTCCTGGGTCGCAGAAGGATATTTTTTCTAATTTATACTAAGAAAATTGCAGAAAATGTCACTGTATAATTTAAAAAAATGCACTCGGTTCATGAATGAAAACTTTTTTCTATATTAATTACCAGTCTTCAATCATGTGAATCTTATCAATTATCAGCAAGTTTATTAAATTCATAATTCACACAAAAGTAATCTTGTATACAAGTTTTGAGTATATTTATAAGTTTTTGCTTTATCTAGAATTATTCCAATTTTTACATTCTACACAATGAACCCATTTTTCACTTAGCCGTGAATTACAGCAACAATTTCAGCAGACAACGTGGAAGAGAGCGTGATAACAACCTGCTCTACAAAAGAGAAACATCTAGCTCCAAAAACAATGTTGTCATGCAATTAAACTGAAGGTTAGGATGTAATAAATAAACGGATTTTGGGTATTATGTCCGAATATAAATATATTCTAATATGAAATTACCAAAAATCGGAATGTTAATTACTCAAGTTTGCAAGAAATACAAAAATATCCCATGAATAAAATCTTGTTTATTATAGTTGATAAAACAAATATCATGAAATAACTTTTTGGTATGTACTTATTACAACTAATTTTAAATGTGTTAACGCAAATAAAGCACAAACTAAAATAAAAGAAATGTGTTTGGTCTGGGTATTCAAGCATAGCTAATAAATATATATTTTTTAATTATTGCACAACTATCAAAACAAAACATGATTTAATAAGCAAAATGTATTTCATTTATTTTTCTAAATTTGCGATTTTATTGTGTTTGTTGGTAGCAGAATGACAATAAAAATGTTTCTTTTTAAAACAAAGCAATGGATTACTGCAATGAAATTACTGTACAAAAATTCACCGCGGTAGAATCATTGCAAGGACTTTGACTGAAATAAAAAATCACTGCGTGGTAAAATCACCATTACATATACCCAACCTGAACATAACCTGATTTACTCTAACCATAACCAACCTAATCCAATATAACTTATCTTAACCTAAATTGACACTATCTAAACGTAATCTAATCTAATTGTGTTGAGCATGCTTTATGGTGGTTAGTTGTTGTTATGATTCAAAGAGTGGTAATATTTACTTCAAAAGCGGATGACCCCTTCAAGGTCACAGTTTATGTAACTTTGAAATTTCAAATGGAAACCTATATCGTGTATGGTGTCATTCAAAAGCCAATGAAAAGTTATGATTAGTAATTACTTTTTTGATGACCTTACGGTGACCTTCAAGGTCAAAGGTCAGGTAAATTTGAAATTTCAAACGGGAACCTATATCGTGTATGGTGTCATTCAAAAGCCAATGAAAAGTTATGTTTAGTAATGACTTCTTTAATGACCTAGCGGTGACATTCAAGGTCAAAGGTCAGGTAAATTTGAAATTTGAAATGGAAAATGGCAACCTATAATGTGTATGGTGTCATAT
>JAODGA020025334.1:0-10692 GCA_027574885.2 Drusilla canaliculata | reverse complement strand
TTTTGCGGGAAAAATCAGCAATTAATTCCTTCTAAAATGCCTAAAAGTTTCATGCTTGGGAAATTTTTGACCTAAAATAAAGTTGTCGAAAAGTAATGGAAATGCTCATATATATATAATATGTTGATATTATACCCTCTTATATACTATAGTAACTATAGTAACTTTGATAATTGATAGCCATCTGTGTCACTAATGCAATTTCTTTTTTTATTGCCCACTCAGATAAATAATTATAACGTAACAAAACATGGAACTGTGGCGTGTTGAACACCGGGTGGAAGTTGTGGTTGCCTTGAAACAAATACCGCCCGCAGACGTGTTCGCAAACGAGAAACAATGCTTCACCTTAGCAAGCAACACGCAACTTTACTGCTAAATTGAAGCAACAATTAGCTTTAGTGTTGCATGCATGTTTATCTTATTTGTTGGAGATTGGAATGGTTGTATTAGTTATGGAGTGATTCCAGCGTGTTTTCCTTGAAAACTCAAATGTTAGGAAATAGTGATTTGTAAATTAAGATATCTAATTTAACAAAGTAGTTTAAATATTAGGTAATTTAGTATATATGTAAATAATGGGTGGTGTAAACGTCTAAAAAACTATCTCGAGTATCTTTAAAAGAAATATTAAAAATTAAAAAAAATAAAATTCAAAATTATAATTCAAATTAAAATACAAATTAAAATAAGTGAAATTTGAGTGAAAACAGGAAGCTAATAAATTAATCAACAAATAAATTAAAAAAACTCAGGAAATATTCAAATGATAAATAAACCATTAAAGGCAAATTTTATTAATTTAAAACTGTCTATTCTATCTACTCTATTAAACGTCTTTAAAAAATGTGTTTTCTTGCAATTTTGTGCTATAAAAACCATTTTAATGCGCGTCAGTTCTCGTGCACACTCGCCTTGAATTTCGAATGTCAGTAAAGCTATATTAACACGTTTACACTCAATTGTCGGACTTTCAATACAACCGTATTTAAATCGAAAAGTTCTAAAACGTTTCAATCACTCGATGCATGTCGCCACTCAGGAAATACTCAGCTACCAACATGTCCGGATGTACAGTTAACTATCTACTATATTTGTATGTGAATTTGGCGTCACAGTAATTCGTAACTGAATTACAATTACATTCAAAGCAACCCACAGTCAATCGATAGAAACACGAAACAATGTAGATAAACCTCAATAAAACAAACAACAACCATGTAAAAGCTCTGTAAAAAATCAATTAGTGAAATTAAGCCATATTAAACAAATGATGCCACAAACGTGACATTAAAAGACGTACAATTAACGAATTTAAGTCAAACGACCGCTAGGAATTTACTTATTTAAATTCCTTCCTCGTAGACGTGTTTAGGTTTAAATTTGTAGAAAATTTTAGTGCTTACTATGAAATTCCTTCGGGAAAAGGGATCGTTACTCGCATTACGACTGCGACTTCTCGCTACCGGCTGAGCGTTGCAATATCCACTTGTTACACGTGACTTCACGACTCCTGGCAGGAGTTGAAATTTTATGAGTTGAGATTACTAGTAGCGCAGTGCTGGTAGCGCAAAACTTAAACATTTTGATGCAAGGCAATGACAACGTGTACGCACGTGGGCTAAGCGCGCATAAGATACGGGCGAAAAGCCGTCGCGGTGATCTAGAAACATTTTTATCTCGAGTTTTATTAGCATATAGTGCGGTAGCTCGCAACGGACGAGAGAGATTTCGCTTACGTGCGGGATATAATAGGAGAAAATATGTATATCGTATTACGAATCACGTATATCAGTGCAATATAAATGCAAAGTATAGAGCTAGAAAACGTTATTAAAGCTCTCAAATTGAGACAACAATTTATGCACAAAGTAAATCATATCCGGATTTAAGTTACGCCAACAGTCGTAACCAGTAGATTTATTATCAGTTGATAAATAATTAGATTTTGTAATAATAGAATATTTAAAGAATATAAAATTTAAATTAGCAATATCACAATAAATCAATTTATAAATTTAGATAAATACACTTTTCAAGAATAGGTAATCACGTTTTATGGACATTTTTAACAAAATGAAAATCTAGAGAGACTTCAGTTTATTCAGCCACAAAGGTTTATTCTTCAAATTAAACTTGTTCTTCGATTACACTTGGATCACAAATTCATTACAAACTACTATGTTTTCTATGTTCACCAAGATAAATGCATTTGCGAAGAAGTAGTTTAATCTCGACTTGTAAAATATCTTAATTTTTTTACTTGGTCAGTTTTTGCAGTAAGCCCACAATATCTAACATTATTCAAGTATAAAAAACTCTAAACGTTCAAAAAAATTGTGAGACATTCATTTAAAAAAATTATAAATAAACCAATTGTTTAATTTCGATCATTTATTTTTTCAATCATATATACAATGGTAAATATTATAAACTAAAATTATTGCATATGTGTTAGGTTTATTTTTATCCATAAAAGCAATTATCTAGAAATTGAAATAATATAAGGGAGAAAGAGAGATAAGGAAACGACTCGTACGACCGTTGTCACCTAACAACGCGCCTGTTACAAGACATCACAAGTGCTGTTGAGCTCCAAAATTAAGTCTTTTTATGTTTATTTATTAAGTGTTTACGTTAAATGGTATTATCAATGTCATTAGATAGCCAGTCATTCGTCATTATATTGTGTGTAGCAATAAACAATGTTTGTGATTGACATTCACATTCGAGTCGCATGCATTTCTAAAATCAAAAAACGTGGTTTAGTACAAAAGTAACATGACACGACGCGACGTGTACAAAAGTAACATGCTTACCTTTGACCCATTATACAAATTCATACAAAAACATTTATTAAAATTATATCGAAGTTATTACTAATTAAGGAAAATGTATTGATTTTTATAGAATTTTATGGAAGTAAAATTGTTTTACTTTCGTGTTTTGTTTCTTAGTGAATCATTTCATTAGATTTGTTTATTTCGCTTTCATATAATTAATCGATTCAACCGTGGGGAGTTAAAACATTGTTGATTTATTCATGATATGTTTCTTCTTTATTGTGAATTTAACATTTTTTAGAAATGCTGTTATTTTCGACCCGTTATTTTTGTTTTGACTCTGGGATCGAAAGGAACAATTGCCAGATTTTCTTTGGTGCTTTGTAACAGTAATAAATTAGGATAATTAAAATAAATCTATATTGGGCAATGTTAGAGTATACATTAAAATTGTATAAATTTAGAGGTGTTTATTACCTACAACGAGAATAGAAATCAAAGTAGAATACAACGTGTTACTTCTGTCCCCGGTCTACCCTATAGTCACAAGATAGTTTCTTAATTTATTACCAAATTAGTCAATATGATAACGGTGCATGATATTAAAAGGAAAATTCATGTCAAATTCTTATATTTATTATGTATTTTACGCTTTATTAATTACCTTGAAATAAAGGAAATAACATTTTAATTTCCATATAAAATACAAATTTATCACCTATAAACCGCTGCCGTCGGCTGAAATTATCGTTAATGAATGCAGGTAGATTCCGATATGTCCGATATGCCGGTGGACGTGAAGTATACTCGTGAAAGTCGCGAATGTTTCGTAATCGCTTCACTTAAGCATACATACACATGTAAGCAGTGCCCAGCCACCCAAGCCTCATAACGCGTGTTTTGCAACGCGTAAAATATTTGAAATATTTCACGAAACTCGAAACAACAGTTGAGGCCGGAGCTATTCACCCGAGGCGTAGAAACGTTAAATTCCAATGGAAAGCGAAATCAATCATCAATTTCTAATATAGATATATGTAACAATTGTTTAAAAATATTTCTAGTCTGTCTGATATTTGTAAAAGAATTTAATAAAATTCATTTTTTATTGCAAATTTATATAAAATACATAAAACAACATTTCTTTCATTTGTTGCTTAAGAATGTTGTTTGATTTTATTAATGTTTAAATCTCACAATTTTCGCGCGTATAAAAATTACCGATATAAAACTATGTGTTTTTATTGCTTTGTAATAAAAAACTTCGCGCTTGAATCACTGCAAACTTGGTATTAAAGACAATTAATCGAAACCAGGTCGATGGTTGGTTGTAATGTTGACTCATTGATGAAGTGCATTGATACGACCTGCAGCGCATTGAATCTCAATCTGGTTGGATTTCTTGATTTGATTTCTAGAGATGTAATTACAACATACAATTATCCGTCGTTAAACTATCTACACGTGGGTAATAATGAAGTTGGTTATGAGTTTAATGAGACTTAATGCAGTTTGAATAAAGCATATAGATTTGTTTAAATATTGCCTGTCTCTTGCGTCATTAAATTGATACGATCTTGATTAATTAATTTGTTTTTGTAATAAAAATATATTTTCCAAGATAAATATAACATTTACCCAAAGTTTAGAAACTAAATAATAAAAAAACGTTTATATTTATGTTATTAACAACTAGTTTTTAAATGTAAAATATGGCCAGATTAATTAATGATTAAATACATAAAAACCATAAAATGCCGTAAATAATTAATAAATCTTAAGCAAAACAGAGTGAAATTAACGCTAATATAGCTTGAAAACATTTATAACATGTTGAACGTGCTCAATTCATCGATGCAATCTTGTTTAAAATAGCACGTAAACTCTAGATGAAATGATTTATATCATGATTATATATATTCGTAAAAGTGATTAAATTTCTAATTAAAGTGAATAGTCTAATAGTGGAGATTTGTTAGTTCATTAGTTGCAATAGTTCACTTGATTTTTCAATCATAATTAATTATCAGTCATTATTATCTTTATATCTATTAATTATTTTCAATCATTATAGGTATGCACTACATACTTTATATCAAGAAACCTTAGGATTATTTATTCTATTTCAACTCAACTTAACCTAACCTAACTTAAATATATTTTAACCTCCACACCAACCTTAAACCTAACCTATTCAACCAGAATTTATATATTTAAAATTATTTTTATTTGGGTTCAATATTTAATTTTTATTATTTAAATAAATAAACTTAAATGACTCAATAAAGTTACCAATAAAAATTAACAGAGCATGTCATAAACATTAAAAAAGAAATTAAGCGTAATTTTCGACACTATCCAATCTGCTTAATTTAAATCTATGTTTAAATCCTACAAATCACCAATTAAATTCCTAAATCTTTACTACCAACTCTTAAATATCTAACAATTCTCTGTGAAACTGAAGAATCCAATGATTACGTACATGGTCACATATTATTTACATAATTACACACTAAATACCTACATCGACGCATTCGATTATGAAACACATCAGAAAAATGCGATAAATAAGAGAGGTGCGTCCAATTATCCAGCTCCTCCTCAAGCAAAATACAAGTACACGCATGAAACAATGTGACATTGCCACACGTGCAAATAATTATTAAATAATCGCTTATTTGCATAAACCGTTACCAAAGGTAACATCAGTATGACCAATCAGTCATCACAGTCACGACAGTTACCATACGCGGTAACTGAGGATGATTCATTGTTTCAAGGCACGAGTGAAAATATTTCACATCAACTACATGGGTGATGCACGTTTCCAGACACCACATTCATCACTCATGATTGCATCGCTTCTTTGGCACAGACAGAGGAGAAACAGAGACATGGTTTTTGCCATTTTTGAGCTCACGTAATCGGTCAACCGGACTATAACCGCATGCAGATTACGCACGCATTACGCGAATGCAAATAATTGAATGGGAAGCTGAATAAAGCCATTACAAACAGCAAATAGTTTCCATGGAAATGTCAGAAGCTCAAACAAGAAAAGTACATATGTGTAAAACAATAATGTACATCATAGAATATAAATAACAATTACCTAAGTTATGAAAATACTCAACATAATAATCAACATTTACTTGAAAACATAATTTTGTCCCGCTGCTAAAAAAATGTATGCTTTAATACAAATTATCCTACCTTAATCACAGACAATTCTAGCATATAAAGAATAATAAAAATAGGTCTATCCGTTCTTGAGTTATATTAATGGGTGTTACAAATACAACTTTCTTATATACATGGGAATTCGCTCATTCTTCAATATGCGAATTAATTTATTCCAATATTTAAGACCAACATAAATGTTTGCATACTCGATATTTGGCAATTATGTGTTATCTGTTAGTTCATTTAAATTCAAAACTTCCTAACTCATTAAAACGTTACTATAAATGTCAAACTATTTGTGTATTTTTATACACATTGAATTGGTTTTCTTTATTTTAATTAAATTTGATTTGATCTAATTACAATTTATTGTGTTTACTCTGTTTGCAGATTACCTATCTAATCGCATTCGCTTTCGAACTTTTATGGATTCTGGAATCTTCAGCAGGTCTACCCACTGCTGCGGTGCTACTGTGTGCCGGATATTTTGCTCTTGCACTATTCGCCGCATTATTAATACATGGCTTAGCAACGGTATGTCTAGCTGTAAGATTCTATGAATACAGATGTTGCATAAAAAATAACTAACAATGAGAGGAGAAACTTCAGGATAAAATAAGCTTTGACATCTTCGTTTTTCCTATTAGTAGAGAAAGTGTTCCTCGCATGAATGGTACATGATAATTGTTTATTCCCACAATTACTGCTCGAAGGAATAAAATAAAAAAAATAGTTTTGTTAATTTGTAGATGTCTCATTAGTGAAAAGTTTGCTTAGTTTTATTAGGGGATAAGAAAAATCACCGCAGTAAATTCACTCTAGAAGTGAAATTATCAATTTGTTAATTACACAAATTAATCAAAACAAATTTGTGCAGCTAGATAATTGGGTTATGTTAGGGTATGTTAGGTCAGAGTAGGTTAGCTGAAAACTAATTAAAGCTTATTGTAAAGTAGCGTACTGTGAGTTATAATGTTTAACTCTTGTTTAACTATTGTTTCAAAATTATCCAAGAAAAGGAACTACAGATTCAACCAATTATTAGATTAAGAACTATAGCAAGAAAGAACCATTTACATACCTGGAGCATACCACAAAAAAGTATTTGACTGACATTACACCATTAATGCAAAAGATCCTAACAGAAAAATGTACTGCGCAAAACACGATATCCGCGCACAGGTTTTCAGAGATAAGATAAACAAAATACAAGAAAAACACAAACAAATACGAACAACGGAACAACACATATTCATTCGACACATTAAAATTAAGTATAAACTTTCAGAATACATTTTTCTAAATCAATTTTATGCGCGGATTGTACCATGATAAAACTTTTTCTTAATTGTGATTAAAACATTAAGTTTAGCCAGAACCAATAGGTTTAACTGTATATTAACAACAGCAAACAAATTGTGAAAATTGTTAATCACTATTAAGTACAGTAAAACCTCGTCTCAAGAGCGTAATTCGTTCCAGAATCTTACTAGTATCGTAAAATAATCGTTAAGCAAAACTATTTTTACCATATAAATTAATGTAAAATACAGTAACAACACAATAACAGTAACAGTACACAATACTCAAATTTTTAAATTTTCCAAATTGTACTCAAAGAAACGTTATGTGTAACATTTATAAGGAAAAATACATATAAATTGTTTATAAGCATGACTCATCGTCATCTTTTCTTAGTAGCATGCCTAATTTCTTTTTACTAGAAAGCTGTCTAGAGACATTTATTTTTGCCGACAAGTCAAAAATTAGAAAAATATGAAACCGCCTTATCACTGAATAAATTTGTAGCACGCGTAGGCAGTCTTATTAAAGTGATGCTTCTCAATGTACGAAGTAAGAAGATTGTTGTACGAATAGTTCCATCGCACAATTCGGGGAATACTTCATCTACTTCACTCGTTCTGCAAATAATCGCTTGTTAAACGAGTAATATTTTTACATTTTATATTGCTTGTTATACAAATTACTTGTTTTGCGAGGTTCAACTGTATATTAATTTTCTTTGATGCTATGACTATTAAGCTGTAGTTTTGCTATACATTTTTATATAATAAATCCAAGGATATTTATTATTTAAAAAACAACTCTTGTATTATTCTCATATAAAATAACTAACATTAATGAAGTTGTATCTAAACCAACATAAGCTACCAAATTTGAGTTAAAAATTACAAAGTATTTTCGCTAAAAAAAAGATTGGTAAAAAACATGTTTTTTAATTATGGGGAAAAAGAAAATTATGTAACTTACCACTTTCGTATTTTCATAATTTTCAATAAGTTTTCTACTAGTATCTGATTTTTACACCACTTTACACGATTTTAAACTTAGGCGAACGATCTCCTATTCATAAATCTTGCGTAAAAGCAAGATATAACCTGGTATAATCTGCAAGATACAATACCAAACAATCAATGTACATAAAATTGCAACTTTGTGTTGTACGAAATGGCGAAAATCAGTCTCAAATTATATGGGGTGTCCAAAAATCAACGCAAGATAAGAATTTGCTGACATTTTTGCAGTAAATTATGGGCAACCCTGATAAAATAACTATTTAATAGACTAGTTTAAACAAAATATGGCCAAATGTTTTAAATATGGCGCAAATATAATATATGAAAAACATCAAACAAGCCAAAATATCATAAAACAAAAACTCGACCAAAAATTTCACAAAATCAACAAAAAACTACAAAAAATATCTTGCATTAGTTTTGGTCCACAAATTTATAAATTTACATCGGCATTAACAAAACCTTTCCAAATATAAATTTCAAATTTATCATAATAACATAGACATAGAAAAACGCAGTAAAATGTAAAATTGCACACTTCCTTCCTTTGCACAAACATCATAAATAAATAAATAAATACTAAACACTGTTTCCGTTTGATGTAAATACGAAACCACCACACTCGTAGCACATGCACACTGATCATGAAATTATTAAATTTAATAACCGTAATAAAAATCCGAACGAACTGCAACGCCGGACTGCTTTTCTCTTCCTTGTGAATTGCAGAACAGTGGAAATGGTAGCAACAAACGTAGAAAATTTATGAATCATTAACAATCAACACTTTCTATCGGTTTGCGTCGGCCATAATCTGGTAAATTAACTCGTGCACATGCACGTTAAAATAAATTACTACACAAATCACACCTTATTTGAATGTAATTATGCGTGCAGGCAATTTGTGTTTCTATCTTTGCGACTTAATTGCACGTATCGCTCCAGTTAAATTTTTATGGACGATTAAAATCTCCATTTAAATATTTCCTGAGTTTTTGCTTCGTAGTAAATATAATAAATATCAGGTGAGACCAATTGGAATCTGGTGGCGAAGAAATATGGCCCATGCGTCATTTTAAATACAATAGTACTTTACGCAGCGAATACGGTAAAGATTGGTATGAATAACGTCTTGGACGTCACAAGCGCAGCGAATAACTTAAAAAAAGCGCACCCACACTGCCGATGGAGGTTTGACGAATCACAGTGGTCGAATAATTTTGTTCCTAGTGCTACTAGTGACACTAAGTAGGCGTTATCGCATTATTTATTGATTAATTTAAGCGAGCATGCAAAAAATATTTGGATAAATAGTAAACATAACAGTTTTTAAATTGTAACCACTGCAACTAATGTTTTCATTGTAAATCTATTTGCAGAAAAACACATTGTGTCTGATTGCGTGGATGTTCGCCGTTACGGTTCTCACGTTTCCGGAAGCCGGAATGGTCATTTACATGAGTATTCAATTCTGGGTGAGTCTTTTTGCCATTAGTTTAACGACACAAACAAGTACAAACATTAAACAAACTGTTACAATTTCAGCGAATTGAGTCCCTTTACGGTATCACCGAACTGACTTGCTGGTTAGCCAGGATCCTCGCAAACGTAATCGAGATCGTCCTCGTACAATCACTCTACACCGTATGGAAAGAAGAGGAAATTGTCTCTAAACGTCTACGGGACTTAAGTCTTCAAGCCGTGACCATCCCAGCCGATACAGCGGCGTATCACCAAAATGGCGCGCAATTTTACCAGAACAATGCATTTAACACGTCAATGGAGCAACTACAATACCTCGGCTCCCTCAAACGTGCTTCCAGCACGCCACATTTATTCACATTCCCCAACAATATGATGGGAAACGTGATCGACTACTACCAAGGGTATCAGGGTTACCAGGGGTATCAGCTCACCACAGCTAGTGAGTTCAACGCATCGATATTCGCACCGCAAAAAATTGATAACCAACCAACAGAATCATGTAAGAATTTTATCACTCATCTATAACTCAATAACTAAATCAACTTTTATCATTCTTTCATTCAAAGAATGATGCCGTATATTAAACTATACAAATATAAAAAGTTGCGTTTGTAACAACACATTTAACTTAAGGGGGTATTCTCGTCTAGAGGCATGAATTTTATGCATTTTTTAAAGTGTTATAAAAAAATAACTATTCATTTTATACTAGCATTTTTTTAACTACATGTTTCTTAATATTTGAAAACAACATATTAAAATTTTGGAGTAAAAAAAATCACAATTTAAAAAGATACAGGCTGATAAAGGTTACGCATTGCGCCATACACACTCCCATGTTCTATTGCTTTGAAATAAAAGCGGTATTTAGCGTTTTCAGGCTTTGAAACGACGATATATGCAATAAAAACGAATCTATA
>JAODGA020025278.1:0-12013 GCA_027574885.2 Drusilla canaliculata | reverse complement strand
CTTCCGAAGCCCAGCGCCCAAAAAATTACATGATCTCTTACTTTATTATCCATAGTTTTTATCTATGATATATCATTTCTTAGTGTTTACATTCATTGTTATTATCTGGCAACAAATGGTGTTATGTTAAATTTTGCGGGCTTTTGGTAAACGTCATTAAGATCAAATCAAACGATTTTTAGTGACGTTTAGTTATTATTACCAAATTTCCAAAATTAATTTGATTACAAGTTACTACACTATTTTGAAGATATTGATATGAAATAACAATACATTTAGAAACAAAAGTTTGATTAAGATCATTTTTCACAAAGTAATGTGATCTCATGTTTAAAATGTAATTACTTATATTTTTGAAATTTTTTACATATTTGTTTTGAGGTAGATTCTAAAGGACAAGGATAGAAGCATACTTTTTTTTATAGAAAGAAGTCAGTTTATTTATGTAATGTTAGATCAGCTGAGCGGGTTTCCTTTTAACCAAAATACTATTTTTCTAATTAAAGCTATTATTCAATTCCATTTGGAACTTTTTGAGGCTGTGTTTTGAGAATGTGTTCAGGAAAACGGGGTCGACTTTGGAATATTTGAGGAATTGGATTAAAATTGGTTGTCCACCTTTTGTCTTTCTCCACGCAAGAAGGAGAAGGCGTACTTTGCGGTCGCGTTTCCTTGCCGTTGGTTCTTTGATTTATTAATTGCAACACGAAGTCGTTTAAAATTTTACAAACTCGAGAGGCGCGTAAAATAAACCCCCCGAGGGCTATGGCCGAACGCAACGCAAGTTTCAATGCGCATAAAAAGCCAACGAGGCCGAAACCACGACCGTAAAACCCAAACCCGCGCCACCCAGTGTACGGACCTGAGAGTGAATTCGTTATTTTCCCTTGTATTTCAATTAGGACGACGGCAATTACGACGTTTTAATTCAATTTAATGATTAATTCATTGTTGGAACTTGAATAAAAATAAATATAAAAGAGGGAATGTAATTATCCACACAATGTAAATGCATATATTTTTATTGGAACAAAGAAACAGAGTAAAATTTGAGTAAAATCCGGTTAGTGAAATTGTATTTACGAAACTATTTTATTAGACGTTATTTAGTCGTTTTAGATGTTAATCCCTAAGCTGTGCTAATCCCCAAAAGACAAAAGTTATTTGCCTGGATGTAATCAGCGCCCCCTGTCTGTTTGCGTCGTGCCTGCTTCCGGTATTTTTAATGTTTGCGTTTCGTAAGTACGTGCCGCACTTCCGGGATAGAAGGCAGAGTTAGAGAGAGAAAAGGAAGCAGAGTGAGGAGATGTTCCTTGCGTTAATCTCGCTGAACTTGCACTCGGCTGTCGCCGCCCTCTTGAAGCGCAAACTCCTTCACGGCTGTTCGATCCTGCTGAGTGCATGCACACAGCTGATGACGGATCAGTTTATGTGCGCTCTCCGGCTGCCTGCCTGCTTGCCTGGCTGCGCCAACCCGGATGGATGACATAACCAAACATGCGAGCGATAAACTTAATCTAAAAGCGTCACTCGCCGCGCGTCTAATTACTTCGGGACTTAATCATTAATCTTGGAAAATGAAGCGCACGCGATTCGAAAAAGCGCCTCCGGGAGGCGGCATCATTTGAGTGGTGTAGAGCGAAAGAGAAATAGAGAGAAAGTGAGAGAGGGAAATGGAGCAAGGGTTGATGTAAAGTTGGGCGGCCATTTTGTCATCAATTTGTTCTCGTTTAGGTTGTACTAATCTACACTAAGATAAATAACAGTTTTAGTTCAGTGTGATTTGCCCAGTTTAGTCTTTAGGTTAGAAAGTTTGCAGAAACTAGGAAGATTTTTTAGGTTTAACCAAATTTTGGTAAGTCTGAGCTTTTTCGGTCCAAGTTTATAATTTTTGAAAGTGTAGATCTTTAAGTTTCTAGGTTACTTTGTTACGTTTGTTATAATTCTTATATTTTGAGTAGTTTGGATTGCCTAGGTCTTTTAGGTTTTAAGGTTTTGGTAACCTCAGATATTTACATGACTTTTATTTTCTAGGTTAACTGGCTTTTCTTTGAGTTATGATTGATTTTGTAACTATATTGTTAGCTTTTCATGCAATGTATTAATGTATACGATATTAATGTGCACCACTTAACCGCATTCGCCCATTAAGGCAATACGAATGTAAATCCGAAGCGATCGTAATAAGAACAATAAACTTGAACCCCCGCCATCCCGAGATGCATGATGGGCCATTTGATAGCAGCTCGTAAAACATCCATATGCGATTACAAGCGATTGCAGTCGCAGCCATCAACTCGCGCTTACTCTCTGCAAGTTGCAACATTTGTCAGCCGACCCGAATTCGCGCATAAATCCCCCGCGATCCGCCGTTT
This sequence comes from Drusilla canaliculata, assembly GCA_027574885.2. Lineage (NCBI taxonomy): Eukaryota > Metazoa > Arthropoda > Insecta > Coleoptera > Staphylinidae > Drusilla > Drusilla canaliculata. The sequence continues at coordinate 9,638 of JAODGA020025278.1, read as the reverse complement.
ATACTCGCTAGGAAACGACGTTAATTAAAATTTTGATAGTCTGCCAATGCAAACATCGGCGACGCGTTATTGCCATTCTCATGAATACAAACGAGGCATTGTTGTCAATAAATCAAGCCATAAATTGGCTTCAAAATGATTAAGATTTTTCCAGCTTAACTGTGATTTATCGCTGGCGAGTTTTATCATTTTTTATGCGTCGCCGTGGAGAGGGAGGAAAAACCGTTGACAATGCATTATGTTATCTATATATGTGTGTGTTTGCGTGTGTATCAAGTGCGGTTTGACATTTTCTGTTGCGTGTCAGACGTCTGAGGATAGAATGATGATATAACGAGCTTTTTGTCGTCGCCATTAGACACGGAAGGATAAAGGTCGTACTTTTTACAAGAGCTTTTTACTTTTTGCGTAAATTTAGAAATTCCGAAAAAAACTGGGATGTTGAAAGTGGTTAACCTGAAAAAGTTAACCTATAAATAAAATATGGATTTAATTTACTGCGGCTGCGATTAAAAGGAGTTTAAGGGCCGTCATGTGATGATCGTAAACCAGGGCCATGGAATGAAGATGGTGGGAAATTTACGCCCTTGCTGCCGCCGCCGCCGCCGCCACAGATACCGCCTCGCTATTTCTATCGGTCTGAGGCGACCGGGCACGCGTGATTTATCGAGGTTATGTGCATACACGTAGTAAGGAGTAATTTATTAATGATATTCTGGTCGGGATGGTCGGCGTTAATCCACAAAATGCTGCTGTTACCATCATGCGGATTGGAATTTCCACCCCTTGGAGCCCTCCCACTTTCGGTATCCTTGTTCAGGTCTTATTTTACATCATTTTTTTGGATAATCTGCGTATATCGATGATCTATAAATACGCAGTTTTTGCGGCGTAGGTCTGCAGGAATGAAAAAAGCGGTTTGTGAAGGTGTGAGTAGTCAGGGGGTGTGAAAATCTATACTTGATAGATGTATTTTCAATTCGAGTGTGTGTGTCTGAATGTGTGTGTATGTATGTGGGTGTGGGATATTGCTGTCGAGTGTAGGTTTTGCGCAAGTCGGTCCCTTTTCGGCAGAGCAAATATTTGTCGGTAGTTAACGGGTGTTTGCGTTTAACGCATGATGTAGCAGCATCGAATCATCGGACGGGAACGCGAATTGATGCCGACGCGCGCGAGCTTCCACCAACCCTGCTGTTGCCGCCGCCACCGCCGCCGTCACTGCCGCCGTTTCCTCGCCTCCCTCTCAACTACGCATAGCGCCGCGTCGCAGCAATCTTCGCGCTTGAATATACACATTTCGCTCGCCAACACCTCACAAACACAAATACCGCCGCGTCGCCGCCACCGCCGTGCGCGTATCGCCATGACAGCGAATATAAGCTCGAAAATGTAGATTAAGGCATGGATGGCCTCCGCGAAGGCGTTGAAGTATAACCTCAAATTTCGTGCTTGTCAATGTGGCACTTAACACTCGAGATGAATTTCCTTTTTCCGGCTCCCTGTGGAAATCCGAGAGCGTGGAGTTTAATACATAAAATTTGATTCCTTCGAATTTCTTCCTTCGATATTACAAGATGTCAGAAGCCGGAATATTTTTAGAGGTTATAATAATTTATCATAGTATTTATTGTGGTTACTTGTTTTTTGTAGGTTTTGAGTCATGTTAATAATAGAATTATTTAGAATATTTGTTTGAAAAAAATTGTACTACTAAGAGATTATGTCTACTAGTTAGAGGTCAATAATCCTTATTCCGGGTCTATAGCATATATTTTTCTCGCCATATCTGTTAAACACATTATAGTCGCATCTGACGTCATACGTTGCCTCACCCATAGAAGTATCTTATGTGGACGCGTCCATTGAGGCAGGTCAGATAAAATGTTTTCCAAGGTTATCATCATAGAATCGATTAATAATTAACTTGATCTTAGGTTAGGTTTTTGGAGTAGGTATCAAGTTAAATTTTACTTTGCTAGCTTGTTGTTTGTCAATTCTAAAGTTTTTCTCAAATATTTTTGAACATTTCAAACTCATTTTCCAAATATAACAAAGGGAGAATGAGTAGGATACCATAGGGAGAAAAACTGTTGCACAAATCAATATGCAAGCAACGTTCTCCCGGAATTCGCCCTTATTTCATTCCATTCCAAATCATAAATATTTGGCCCTATTTGTATTCTATTGAAGGGCAACAAACAGCGTCATCATCACAACATTTTTCCTCCTCCTTCTCCGCGTCTTTTCTCCGAGTTTCTTGTCACGAGCCGTCCTTCCGCCTCTCTCCCACGTCCCCTGTGCGTTTTCATTTCATTCGCCCTGGTCATTTCTTTTCACTCGATGCGTTTGAAGGTTTCTTCGTATGTCCTGGGTGTGTGTATGTGCGTGCGTGTGGGTATTTTCCCATTTTGATGAAGGTCTTTGGTATCGCAAACGCGTCTGCTTTGCCCTAGCCTGTGTCTTCGCGAATAGTTTGCTGACGACGAGCATTTTCCTGGCGAATGCGCCCGGCTCACCTCGCCACCCCCGTGCGCACACCGATTTGTGCGCTTTCTGCACGGTTGGCACACGGTCACCTTCGCAAAAGCGCGCAGCTTACACCACCGCCGCCGCCTTCCAATCGGGGAGCGCGGGAAGCTGTTTGCGCGTTAAGCTAACATCAGCCGAGCGCGCTCCAGAGAGATGTAAACCCGAACACATTGAAAAAGAGAAGGCGACGTACGAACGAGCGAACGAACGAACGAACGAACCTAAAGTGAATGGATCTTTTTTTTCCATCTAAAAACCTACCTCTTTCTTTCTGTACACGGCGCAACTGCGGCGCTTCGCCCTTAACTGGAAATTTATGAGGAACGATAAAAGAGTCCGCGTCATCGTTTCCGCAATAAGTTCCTTTGATCTGGCATTCATTCGTACCGTTCGACAACTTTGTCGTCGCACACAGACACATACACACACATGCACAGATACGCGGGGGCGCTGGGAAACCTAAGTCAAATGCATGAAAACTGCTGCCGATTGCATATTTGTTTGTTTGCTTCAATACCAACGACGCACGTAAAACTTTTGTCTTGCAATTTTCCTTACCCCACTGTCGGGCCTCAAGTCATCAGAACCGTATGACTTTCGCATACCATCCAGTAAACATTGTTTATGGCGGGTTGTACGCAGCGCTGTATATTTTAAACATATTTTCTCTCCCGGCAATTTTTCCTCCGAAATGCGTTTCCTTTCAGCGTTTTTCTCGTCCGCTAGTTTCTCTCGCACAACTTGCGCGCATAAGAGGGGATGGTGCGCACCTTTGTACCACGACTTTGGCTATAAATAAAACCGGAGGCTTGCACGAGGGCATAGGAGGCGGAAGAAGGAAAAAATATATGAAAAGCGTAGTGTGATGGAGGAAGCGAGATAGGGACTCTCTGGAAAAAGGCATAGCGGCCAAAACGACAGGAAACGGCGAGGAAGGGAATTTTTCGATTTATTTACTACATTTTTCCATTTGCAATTCATAAACTTTACTTGGTCGAAATTGTGGAGGAAGGTGGAGGAAATATAAATCTTAAACTCAGGGCTTTTCATGCTCCCCTTTCCGAAAAAAACACAAATGTATAATTTCCATCAAATTTCGTTTTTTCGCGCTTCGTTACGACTTAATTTGGATGAATTGATTTCGGATTGAATGCTTCCGCTGCCAGTGCGTTTATAGGCGTTTGTAATTAAGTTTGATTCATAATTTTGCCAGGACCGATTCAGCTGAACCTCTAAATCAATGAGGAAACTTTTTGGGGTGAGGGTTTTTGTGGTATTTTAGGGTTTTTGGATTGAATGGAATTTTAGAAATTGGAATACATTGTTGCACTAATAATGGTTATTTCCCTTCGGGTTGTCTATATTTAGTACATGGACAAGCTACACAAGCTTGGGATGTGGACAACCAGGCGTGCAAATACACAACTAACCTAATTTGGCGTAATCAACGCGGCGTGCAAACGAATTGATTTATGCAAACCTGTTATACCAACATTGGAGCGTTCGCATGATTAGGCGAATTGTCCGATTGCGGATGACATCTGCATTTGCAGCGCGTACCGAATTCATACAATGTTGCAGCGGATGGTAGATTATTGACACACTGCCGCTAATTAATCGGAAGACAATGACGTCAATTAACAACCAACATGTAGCAATTTAATTTTGTGTAATTTTCATGATATAACAATTTTAGTTTTCTATATACTTTACTCATAAATGCATCATATAGTAGACAAGTAGACATGACAAGTTAGGAAACATGGTTATGTTAGGATAGGTCGATGTAAAATGAATTTTCTTTTCTTATTTTCCAGATGAGGTCGACGTGATCGGCTACACGAGCACGCAGAGCGATACCGACGACCACTCCAGCGTGCAGTCGGCGTCCAGCGACAGCGGTGTGACGATGTCCACCAGCCGCCTCACGCTCTCGGAGATCCGAGACGTGTACATGTAGATGTCGCACGCGGCGGACCCATCGACGGAGGCGGCGGTGGCGGCAGCGTGACCTACAAGCGGGTGTTCTACGAAAAGGTTTGGTATGTCAGCACCACCTACACATCCACCTTCCGCCGCCTCCACACATCAAAAAGTTAAAGAAGAAAAAACGCTTTTGCGCAATCAGAGAAGGCCGTCGATGCGATGCGATTCTACGCGACCAGAGCCAGTCCTCTAGTCAACGAAAACTTTTATTTACATTATTTGAAACACACCTAACCCACTTCAATACAACAGAACACTCACCTACAAATCCACCTACAAACAATATTTTCACCTCTTACTCTTTCAACATAAAATAGATGAAAAATTACGAAGGAAAACGTGCGGAAACAATATACAAACCAAAAAAAAATATACAAAAAAAAACAATGACAAAAGCATACAAAGGAAATCTTGGCATTATTATATGAATAGCGAAATTTATTGAAGCGCGGTTTAATTATGACATTAATTATGTATATTGTAAATACAAGTTAAATTAATTATTTCGAAAATTATTGAAGTGAGAGCGAGCAAAGTGAGGAAGAGTATGAAATCTATAATATATACATAGTATATTTACAAGTAGCAGTCAAACTGTTTACACTCATCTTAAAAAAAGAAATTCCCATGAGACAAAAAATGCAAGCAAAGAAAAAACGCACTCAACGAAATTCCGTTCAATACTATAAGCAATTGCTTTGATTACTGTACTAGTGGAATACTTCATACCCTCAAAGGGTGACAAATTAAGCACGTTTAAAATTTTTCAAAAATTTACAAAACAAATCATAGATTCTTTAAACAAACATGCTGTAATAATTTTTAGTGCATTCAATTAGTTGTTTTACAGTAATTACTTTTAGCTTTTATGCTTGCTCCATTAGCATTTTTAACATTTGCACGTCTATTTAATAACAATAATTTCACGAAATTCATACAATTAGTTTCTAAATGTTATACAAAAAAAAAACAAAGCAAAAGATGAAGGATGAAAAAAACGATTTGTATTCTTAGTTTAATATTAGTATTTATGTTTTATTATTACCGCGCCCCCTTAAAGAGGAACAAAATATTTAATATGTTTAAATATTATCTCTATATGTTTAAGAAGCCCCTCTTTTTCCTCCTCACCCCAAATAGTTGCAGAGTGTGCAAAATTACCACAAGATGATTTATAAATAACTGAAGAATGTAATATGCGCACAGCGGACGCGCGAGCCAACCCGCCGCCAACAGGCCCACAAAAGAAAACAAACAGATCTCTGGCTCGTTTGCGGTCCCCCCTCCGCTGGCGCATCCGAGTCACACACGTATGAAGCATTAAAAACAATCTGTATATCAATAATTTCTGTTCGGGTTTCCACTGACGACAAATGGCGCCGAGCTAGTTTGAGGGAAACAAAACAAATCGTATTCAGACGAACGCGAAGCAGCCGCCATTGTGCCACCGCGCCGCCATGTTGTTTCCCAACCAGCCACTTTGTTGCAAAATGGCTGCTTGGTGATTTTGGCGCGCCATTTTTGTGTGTGGCAATGTACGGGCTGACGTTAATATGTAAGAACTGCGGTCGCAAACCACACCTGCCCGCATTCAAAGAGTACAAATTCTTTATAATGTTTAAAAGAAACAAGCATACAAACAAACAAAAAAGTAACAACGGCGGTTGTGCCCTGCTTGATAAAGGGGTAACGGCTAGTCGATTTATATTTTTTGACGCGGGCACCGGACGCACCGGACGAGAATTATGCGTTTTGTAGGAGCTACCAACGCGTGCGCCATTTTGTTCTCTTTGATGTAGACACGTGACACGTTTTTGTGTCCAAGATGGCGGTAGATTTGCAAGATGGCGTGCGCGTGTGGGTGGCGAAAGCGCGTGCCCGGTTGAAATTTGCGAACAACGTCCGCGCGTGCGTTCGTCCCAGCGAGAACTGAGCCTCTAAAAAAATTGTATGTTGTGAGTGCGTGCGTGTTTCGAGAGCTTGACAGGTGATTGCACGGGTACTGATAATAATTAATAACTTTAATAGATACGAAAGAATGTAACACAAACACAAAATACATGCATTCAGCAGGCATACAGCTACAAAACAATATTCGTGGTAACAAAAATGATAACTGACAAGTGCGGAAAGCAAATAATAACAAAAATAAGTATGTTTAACTGAAGAGAAAAATAGGAAAGAAGAACACTAAGTATAATATTACAAAAGAAACATTAAATAATAATTACAATATTATGCAATTATTGAAAAATGGAAACACAATGAATCATTGTAGATATCAATGTCGAACTTTTCTTTGGTAAACTATGTTTGTTGTCGGTTTGCTGGGGGCGTTTGTTAGGGGGTCCAATGACGGTTTTATTTTTCACATATGTTGCATTGTGAAAACGGACACCGTGGCACTGATGAGAAATTATTTTTGTAATTAGGCTTTACGGGAGGATGGCAAATGCGCGAGAGGGAATGAATATAGAACCAACATAAAGCATCCAGCAAACATGCCACAACATTGGTAACCCTCAGGGGACGCCATCTTGATAAATTACCATTACCTGATAACTCGCCAAGGTATGCAGTTTTTCGAAGAATTCAAACGGGAATGGATTTATTGAAAGCAGGAAAACTTCGACAGCGATATTTACTACTACAATACAAAAAAACTCATAGATTATTAACGATTACAAAATGAGAAAAAAACCAAAAAAAATTAACATAAAAGGTATATATTGAAAAAATGCAAGCAAAAAAAACCAACAAAAAATACAAAAAAAGTTTCTATAAATGTCTGCTTCTCTTAGTCTACAGTTTGCAAAATGATAAATCTATAGGATTTTTTCTGTGTTTTAACCTTAACAATTAAATTACATAAAGTACAATAACGATGATGGGCAAAAGGAAACCACACCCAACACTCAATGTTTGTTAATGACAGAATTACAAATTCAGGAATAGTTTTTGGCATCAATAGGCATGGATGGAAATGAACCCAAGAATTAACATTTGGAATCAGGCGTGTGTTACAATATTGCAACTTTCAATTGCTAGGTAAATTTGGTAACGACTTTCGGGGACGTGTTTGTGGGAGGACAAGTGTAATTAATGTGTAAATATTAAAGCAAATATTAAGAAAAATTGATTATTTAAATGAATACTAAACGATTGACTACGACTGAATTAACGAAAGAATTTAACAAAAAGTAAAAAAAAAACACAAAAGATCTAAGAATTATCCAACTCTTTGAGGAGCATTTGCAAAACTTGAAGGAGATGCAATATCGGTGACACTGTTTTACGCCGGCTTCGGACAGCAGTGTCCAAACTTGTTTAATGTGCGTATATTGAGAATATTTGTTCACGGGTTATAAAAGTTATTTGGAAAACGACAAAATGTGTCTGTAGCGAAAAAAACATGTTAGGGTGTAGAAAGCAGAAATACAAACGATGCAGAAAATTTTCCATCCCGAAAACTAAAATTTCAAAGCAAAATAGAAAGAGAATCAAAGGGTGTACGTTATTTTGTTTGTGTTCTTGCAGCCTATTTTAATCGTTATTAATGTACTAATCAGTTTATCAACAATTTCTGTCCGATATTTCTGTAATATTACAATCTAATTGCAATTGAATGAGAATTGATGCGAACAGGACGCATTTATGTTTAAATTTGTTTAGTTTAAGACCGTTTTGAAACAATGAATATAAAAGGTGTAAAATTGATTTGCGATGTGTTTGTTGTATATAAGTAACTATTGATTGATGAAAAGCTAAAATCAAAAATTAGTTATGTATAAAATTATATTAAACTGTACAAGAATTATGTAAATGTTTTAACCAGCTCGCACGAAATCGAATTTTGCAAGAGATGAAACGAGAGTCGCAGCTGAATATGCACCGAAATACAAAAGTGCGACCGTCCAAGCAAAGTCGCATCCGATTAAATTTAACTGCTGCCGACCTGTTGATGAGCATTACCAAGCGAAATGAATTCACTGCAGAAATATCTAACTGTGAACAAATGATGTAAGCGCAAAAATGAAACCAAACACTTTCACACACGATGAAATAATTACATAATGAAAAAACAAGGAAACAAATTATTTAAAGAAAAAAAAACTAAATAAATGAAAGCAAACGAACGTCCTGAAGCATATCTAGTTTATAGAACCAGCACCTTCTGTCACCTGAATCAACTCTTCTTCATGATTGTATGAGATATAAATATATATATAAATATAATTAATTGATTATATAAATATTATAAAAGAATAATAATTAATATGAATTAATTGTAAATACTATATATTGTAACTATTCATATCGCATTGATCTTCTGTTCAATAATATATATATTTTTTTCGATTCTATTAATTATTAATGATTATTATTATTATTGATTAAATATTTAAATAATTATGAATTGAATTCATTGATTATGATTATTGAGAAATGATTACAAAACAAACATGATATAAATATAATGAAGATATAAAATTATTGAAAACTTGAGATATGTGTTTTATTCATTTAATTATAGCTGTGTGTTTAATTATTTCTTTTACAGAATATTTGTTAAACATTTATCTTTTCAGGCATTAATCACCAATGTTAAGGTAACTTTCGATTTGTTATTATTTTTACGATTACAAATGCTGAAGTCTGTGTGCTTAATTGGTAAGTAATATATTAGAGCGTTATGTTTATTCTATGTTAAATAGAATTTTAAGAACAATAACAAGGGTACATTGAGAAAATGTACATCTCAAAAATTCAAAATGAATACATGTAGAGACCTCTTGTGGTGAATAAATTAACAATCACATGATAAATGCATTATTCAACACTAGATGTTATTATGTGTATTTATTTTGTAGCGTTTACACTACAGTTAAATATTCTAATTGTTGATATTCTAAATTATTTATTATGTCGAAAAGATGATATATTTTGAAAGCCGAAAAGTACACTGTCTTAATTTCTTTACAATTGTGTTCGAAGTAAATAATTTTTCAACGCATTCTTCGATCCACACCACAAACGTTGTCGGGGAAACAATCCCCAAACACTCCCCCCCGAGCGACTAACCATTCAGGAGCGGAGTATAATACTTTCTCGTTCACAAAATT
>JAODGA020025208.1:0-50126 GCA_027574885.2 Drusilla canaliculata | reverse complement strand
TCCTGACATCTATAGGACATCTATGCCTGACATCCATAGGACGTTTATGGATGTCCCCTAGATGTATTTCCCTGTATGTACAGTGGAGCTAAAAAGAGGTGAATTCCGGTGATCCACTGGACATCCATAGGTAGTAATTTTACGATCTTTGAATATCCTATAGATATTCTTTTTCCGAAAGCTGATATTCATTGTACATCTAATGGATAACATTTTGCTATGTGGGGTTGGAGTAAAAATGAAGTACTCTGTTCGTAATAACGGGCTGGAAACTATAAGACATTAAATCTAATTGTAAAGTTGCTCCAAAATAAGATAAAAAAGAAAAATGCTTCAAAGGTACTAGCTAGTTCCTTCAATGCAAGCGTAAAAAATGTAAAAAATTGCAGAATTTGGAAACGCATTTTAGTCAAAAACAAGAATGGACAAAAACAAAAATACGTCAAACGTGCTCTTATTGTCATTCTCAGAAACTTACAACAACTTCTGGTAAATGCCTAGCTCTTGTCTTTGTCAGACCACACTCCTGTCCAAAATTCTCTCATTTTTCTATTTTTTGTTAGAACTATAATCATAGCTGCAGTAATTCTAGCTTGTCAAGCCGACATATTTTAATTAAACGTAAATTAATAGTTCTAGCAGTAGCAAACCCAGCTAACTTACAATATTTACCGGAATGTTGCAGTAACTAACAATAAACTGACTGGAACTGACAATGAGCCGTGTAAACACGAATGACACATTTTTTACACTAATTGCGACACTGCTTTCGGATCAAAGTTTCCCGAAATTAATTGCAAAATTTATTGCTGCAGTGTAAACAAACAAGCAAATTGTTTCAGCAACTTATTGCCTATTAGCAAGTTTATTACTCGTGTATTCGAACCTTAAGTGAACCAGAACCTGGAAGTTGCATGCGGTATACTAACCGGTTTGCAAATGATGAAAAGCCAATAATAATAGCGTTCTATTAATAATAATAAAATTATGAGGTAATTCAATTCTTGAAAGATTTATTTTTTAGTTTACCAATTGTTTTTCGTGCACTCTGGGTATAAACGTTTGCTTTTAGATATCCCTAAGAAAATAGACGCAATCGATACAAAACTATTAAATGTAAAGGATATGTTATGTAATTATTAAAAGAATGTTTTTTCTAATAAAAATGTTGACTTGTGTGTTTTACCTGCGAACATAGGCATAGTTCCTATGCTCGAACTTTATAAACCAGCATACAAAGATTACACTGGCAATTGAAGCATAAAATTGTTATCTATGTATTATCAGCATTATCTATGTAGTAGGTACTTGTTATACTCAAGTTGAAGTAGTTTATTCCTAATTTCAGTTTGTGTGTAACATTACTGAAAGTTTCTACTAAATTGTAGGCTACTTTCAATATATTTAAACACATTTATAGCTACATTCTATATATTTGTTTAATATTAGAAGTAGTATAGATTTGTTAATTAATAGTTTTATCCCGACATAGATCAATTTAAAGAGACAAAATGGCAGCAACTTATAAACTTTCCTATTTCAACGCGACAGCTTTGGCTGAGGTAACACGGTGGTTGTTCACCTACGCCAATATTGAATTTGAAGATCACCGGCTTGAACGAGCAGAATGGACACAGGATCACAAAACAAGTGAAATTTTCATATTTTCCTTACTGTGAGTATTTTAACCAACATTTTGTAGATATGCCGTTTGAGAAGATTCCTGTGTTAACATACAACGGCAAGCAATACGTGCAGAGCATCGCCATCGCTCGTTATGCTGCTAAACAAGCGAAACTTGTCGGCGACAATGACCTGGAGGACTTGGAAATTGATGGTATGGTAAACACCATCAATGATTTAAGAGCACGTATGAATGATAATTCTAAAAGTTGTAATAGTTTGAAATAAGTACCTAATATTTGTTTAAACAGACACACGTGAATATGGTTACGAAGAGGACAAATCAAGAAAGGAGAAACTAAAAGGGCCGTATTTTAATGAAACACTGCCGTTTTTCTTAGATCGTCTCGATAAGATTGCAAAAGAAAATGACGGCTATTTAGCGTGTAATAAGGTTTTTTGTATTTTTTGTATTTTAAGGGCATTTTATTGATTGGAGATTGTTTTAGTTGACGTGGGCTGACTTTTATTTTACGGCTTTGTTGGATTATTTAAAGTTTCTAGCTGGACAAGATCTTATTGAGAAGTATGATAATCTGCAGAAAGTGAGGGATAATGTGGTTAATATTCCGCAGATTAAAAAGTGGATTGATCAGCGCCCGCGGGGTTGGTTTTGAGACAATGAAAGACAATGTTTGATTATTTAAACAATTTTTATGACAATAAAAACAGTGTAAAAATGTAAAACGTAAATGTAAAACGAAGAAAATAAAAGTTTTTTTTAACTAGTTAGAATAAAAATTGCAGCGTTGTGGTTGGTTGTAATCTCTACGTTTCTTGACGATTCTTCACAAATTGATATTGATTTTTATCTAAATAGAATGTGTGCGTTCACACCAAATTTTTGTTTGGTACGTAAGTCACTAATAGCCGCTTTGACGCTCTCATTCTAACGCAGCCTTATAAAAACAATTAGCGAACATGCAACTCTAACCTTGAAATGTCAACATTTATATCTGGCTTGTTACGTAATGTACTATTATTTGTTGTAATGTAATTTTATTTTATATTTAAAATCCATTTGATTAGATTACTAATTTCGTGAGCACTTAATTCAATTTTCAAATTTCAGATTAGAAATATAAATATATATGATGGGAGAATAAAGTCTGATGTTACCTTTTATTGATTTCATTTTTTATTCACGTGTACACGCACATGTAGCTCGATAGTTACTTATTGACATTATTTTTGAGCGTTTCCTTTGAATAATTCATAAATGAAATGTTTTAAATCCATATCTTCAGTGTGAGACATTGATTTTTTTACTGAGAATTGCTGCGGTTGTGTGTAATTAAACGCAGTATATCAAATAGCAAAATATGGCAAATGTAAAATGAGATTCTCCAAACAATACTTTCAAGTTCTCGGAATCATTGAGTCAGTTGTATGAATTAATAGTGATATATTATCATATTATCAATAGCTTAAACCTCGTGTTACTTCTGTTTATAATAGTTTCGATTTTCCGCAGCCAACTGTATATGAAATTTGTTTTGGTAGTGAGGGGCCAGCGCGAGTCAATAAAAGTCGGCGATTTGAATGGTTTCGGTCATTCATCGTAGCTTTGTTCGGTTGGAAGTTCGTTTCCTGCTAGTTTGGTTCTACAAATATCAAGTTATTGTGAGTAATTTTAATTATTTAATTCTATGTATGTTATAGTTTTTTTTAATAACTTTGCTTAGATAATTTATATTAAATTTGGTTTGAGTTACTCATAAAAAGAAACATCGTATTCTAAATATAAAAGAAAGTGGTGTTTGTAACAAGATTTATAACTCAAAAACGGCTAAACCCATTTTTATCATTCTTTCTTTGTTAGATTTGTATTTGCTAGAAGAAGCATCATTTGTATTAACTAATTTATAAATGTACAAAAAGCATTTGTCGTATCTGTACGACCTGTCATAACTCAAGAACGGTTAGATCAATATTTATAATTTTGTTGTTGTTGTTTTTGTTTAGATTAAGATAATGTGTATTAAAAGCTAGATGCTTAAGTCAGATATGTTTGTAAGACTTATCACAAATCTAGAACAAATAGACACACTTTTATGGTTATTTAGTTGTAATTGTTGATCAGGGTAGGATAATTTGTACTAAATTATTATTTGTCTTACTTTGTATTAATATTTCTGACCGATTTATTGATTTAATTGATAACAATTAAAAGAAGCCGGTAAAAATATTGCAACAAAGTTGTACCAATTCTATTCTAATAACCCAATGGTTATTTAATTTTAATTGGTAATATTTTACAAATTAGAGATTATAGAAAACAGTTAATAGTATTTCTATAAATCACGTATAAAGAATTTTACAAATAAAAATTGAGAATAAAAGAATATTAATTTTTTTTCGACGAACACATGCGAAAGTAGTCATAACGTGCAACTTTACATAAACGAAAACCTGACAATACCATTCAACAGTTATGAGTTTCATATTAATACTCTTTGTGATATCAATATCAATCGTCTCGTCCGTGCAAGGCTTGCTACATGTTGTAAGAAAGCATCCACAACTCGGCCTCCTAGTTTATATTTGAATTATATTTGAATAGATCATTTATAAACCAATTAAATTTGCGTCAACGACTCAATGACCTCAAACTCTAAATTAAAAAAACATCAGAGGAACAAAACAATGATCATCCTCTCTCTAATTCACAACACATTAACACACCTCCAAAAATTACGCGACTCAAACTAAACCAAGGTTACAATGAGAATAACAATATGTAATAATTTAAAAATTGTATAGTTACAAACTCGCACACTGAAATCAATCATTTGTTATGTTTACAAACAAAGTGCGACAAATTTGATTTGTCAATAATTTTGTAATCCTTCACTGCACAACATTTACCGACAGCTATTACATTGACTGACAAAAATAAAGAATACACAAAGAAAACGATGACTGAAAATGTAGAAGTTTCTCCTGTTGCGGAAGGTGAAGGTATGCAGCCAACAGAAGTACCAGACGATAGCGATTGCTATAAAATCCATCGCAATCGCAAGACAATGGACATCTTTTCTTTGGATGGTGGTCGACATATGCAAGACTATTGTCTGGTACTTATTAATGCAGTCTTTCATGTTTAGGTGTGCACAAAATGGCGCCGGCCTACAAACTAACGTACTTTAATGTGACTGCTTTGGGTGAAGTGACACGTTGGTTGTTTTCCTACGCGGAGATTGAGTTTGAGGATGTCCGTATTGAACGTGAAGCATGGCCGGAACATAAGCCAGGTTAACCATTATATGGTTAAATGTTAAAATATGTTGATTAATGGAGTATTTTCGTAGAAATGCCGTTTGGACAAATGCCGATTTTAACTCATGATGGCAATGTGTATCACCAAAGTCTGGCAATTGCGCGTTTTGCCGCCAAACAAGCGAAATTGGTTGGTAAGGACGACTTTGAAGACATGGAGATTGATGGCGCTGTTGATACCGTTAATGATTTAAGGCTGAGTATGTTTTTAGTACTTTACGCAACTAGGTCAGTAAAAATTTGTGTGACGCAAGTTTAAGGTACAAGCGGAGCGAAACACAAATGTTTACTAGCTGAGTTGTTGTGTATAACGTTTCTTTTGCTTAATTCGTTCGAAAGATCACTACAAGATTCTTGGAGAATTGTAACAATTCGTGGAGAATCATGGTGATACGGCCCAGCACAACGCTGCCTTGTATATTCTCACTAGTGAAGATAATTACTTTGTTTTGCCCCGGTTATTGATTTGTTATACTTATATTTAATGTTCAGAAATTGGTTTGTACGGTTATGAGCAAGATGAAGCCCGTAAGGAGAAACTTAAGGAGCCTCTTGTTAATGAGACTATTCCTTACTATTTGGAACGTCTTGAAAAAATGGCGGCTGATAATGACGGTCACTTGGCATGCAACAAGGTAAATTTTAACTTTTTAACAATATTACTTAAAATATCAGTAAATTATACAAGCAAAAAATAGTGCTATGGTTACAATGAAATACACAATTTTCTGTTTTCAGCTCACATGGGCTGACTTTTACTTCGTATCCCTATTGGACTACGTCAAGTACATGCTCGACGGTCAGGATCTCATCGAGAAGCATGAAAACTTGCAGAAATTGCGCGAGACTGTGACATCAATCCCACAGATTAAGAAGTGGATCGAAGAACGTCCCCAAGGATGGTGCTAGGTTGCCACACATCACTAAATCATTATTTACTCAAATCTATTTCCCTAACGCACCTTATTTTTGATTATAACAATACATATACTCGTCTTGGTTATTTTATTGGCAATTTATTTTTAACGGATTAAACTGTAGTTAATAAAATATTTCCAGTTGTGCATTGGAGGTTTTAATATTCCGAATATGGCCGAGTCTGTATCCACTCTGCAATGGCCGGTATCCTTCTTACTTCAAACGCGATATTATGCAAGTTGGGATATTTGCCGATATCAACAATATCTTCTTTTAAAACACCATTCATGTAGTCGAGAAGAGCGACAAAAAAGATATCAGCCCATGACATCTATAAATGTTAACAATTATAAATAACAAATGTTTTGCAAATGTTTGCGCTTACTCGATCCAATGGCAGGTAGCCATTCGACGCCATCTTTTCAATGCGCGACAAAAAGAATGGTATTGTTTCTTTCATTAGTGCTTCCTTTAGTGGTGGACGTTCTGGAGAGTCGTCTTTCATTCTATTGTAAATTCCAATTTCTTAAAAAAATAAATTTTTGTAATTTGACATTATTAAGGCAACAAGAAGCATGAAAAACCTACTTGCTCGTAAATCACAGACAGTATCTACTGCAGCATCAATTTCATAGTTTTCTATGGCATTATTCCCGCTTAAACCAACAATATTCCCTAGATAACGACAAATTGCGATGCTTTGAATCATCATCTTGCCATCAATTTCTAAAATCGGTACTACACCTAAAGGTGAATCTGAAATATTTCTATTACTAGCGGAGTATCAGGCTTCTGTGCATACGTACTTTCTTTGTATTTTTCTTCCCAAACTTCATGAGTTATACGAATATCTTCAAAATCTAGCTTACCATAAAGAAGCAGCCATCTTATAGGCTCACCAATGGCCATTACTGGAAAATATGTTAGTTTATATTTACCCATTTTTTTAAACAGGAGTATGTTTAATTAAATTTTGATGTTACAAGACGGACATATGACTAGAAAGAAAAGAAAAACAATTAAACATTGAAACAATTAAACTTTGACAAACCTATCAAGACTTGTCACCACAATTATTCTAATATGGATAGTTCGACATCAACGACAACGAGGGTAAATATTACCTATTCATATAGGAGTCATCTTCGAATTATTTCCGTAGTTTAAAATATTAAAGAATTTACAGGAACTAATTGCGCAGCTATTAAGTATGACAGGAAAATCACAAGAAAGGCTATCGACATATAATGAAAGGCGAGCATTGATTTATTATGATAAGCGTGCGAATTGTGAATGTATTCGATTTCTTTTGGCATATGGGAAATATGAATATGATGATATTCGCATTACGAAAGAAGAATGGGAAACGTTCAAGCCAAGTATGTATTTTAATAATGTGATGTTTTCTTAGATATACAGTGATTTTTAAGGAACACAATTTAGGCAGTTGCCAATTTTATATATGAATGGAATTGAAATGGATAAAACTATTGCAATTTGTCGTTATTTAGGCAAGATAACTGGCTTATCAGGTCATGCACCAATTGAGGACTTCCAAATTGATCAAATCGTTGAAAATATAAATGATTTACGTCAAGGTAAATAATGTTTAAGTGTTTTGTATAATATGTATATTTTGCTTTAAGAACTCAAATTTATTAATGTTTTAAAGCGCTTACTGCTGCCATCTGTTGACTAACAAAAAAATACAAAAGTTGATTATGTGAATATCATCGTTGAAATGCAACATGGCATGTCTCCCATTTTCTAATCAAAAAAAAATCTGCTCTGTCTCATCACTTTTCATTCGGCTTGTCTAGTAGCCATAAAATTAACAAATACCTATGTTGATTGTTCGCAAGTATGAACGACGTGTATGTTTAAATCTATCAGCAAAACCGAGATAAGCCGAATGGAAAGTAGTATAGTGGGGCAGATTTTTTCGACTAAAAGATGAGAGGATTGCATGAGATATGCCTTCTTGCATCTTAAACAACAATATGTATATTTTATAAATATTATAACACAATTTAAAAAATATATATGTTAATATGATAATCTATAATAAACCAATACTGTACTTGTTATAATGTCGCCACATGCAAAACGACTAATTGTGGCGCGTTCGTAAACAACACACATTTCATTCATTTTTAATTGTTTTTAATTAATTAAAGATGCAACAAAAAAAGTTACATTGAATATCGATATAATTTATGATGAAGATTTAAAATAAAACCTTTTTTTTTAATTCAAATAGTCAATTCAAATAATTGTTTTAAATGTTGGGTTGCTTACTTTGTTTATATATTTATTTTTATGTTCTTTTTAGTAGTCTCTGAATTTAATCAAGAAGCACCTTGTTCGAAGAAAAGAGACATGTTAGATTTCAAACTTGAAACCGAGTTGTTTCCATTCTATTTTGAACGATTCAATCGACTTGCCGAGTCGGGATACATTGCCATTGGAAAGGTGTTTATCATATTACATCGATTGCGTTAATGATTATCTAAAAAAAAATCTATCTTTTGCAGCTCACATGGGCTGACTTTTACCTAGCCGCATTTCTCGATTACGTTATGGATGTTTTGCAAACCCCACTCCTGCAAAACTATCCTAACCTCGTTGCGCTGCGCAAGCGAATACATATGTTGCCGGCGATCCGAGATTGGATTGTAAAACGACCCTATTCATTGTATTAATTCGTTTGCGGCGTTTGTGTTTAATTTCTTTTATGGATTTCCAAAATTAAATATGCCCGTCTACAATGGGATAGGAACAGGTGCGTTCGTTTTGACATTATTGACCTTGTTGTTACATCATTTGTATTTCCCCCATTTTCATACTGATATTATAGGGAGTTTTTTGTTATAGAGTTCTGTATTTGCGACGGAGTCATTCCATCATTCCATGTTGGGCTGCGTGCCGAGTTGGCCGTGTTTTTTGTTATTCATTTCTTGATAATCTGTATGTAGATTATCTTCTACGGTTTCAGTTTCAGGTATGTATTAATAAGTTGCCTGTTTCGCAACCAATTTGCTTTTGTATATATCGATGCAGTATATTTTCACGCAGCTTGCGGTGATTTACGTCGCAAATCTCTCAACATGGGGCAGAACAACTCGACCAGTGAATGTAAGTTTATTGTTTTTTGGTATGTTGCACAATAGTTGCATTTAGGTATTCTATATTACTTGGTAGAGTATGACTAACACTGCAGTTTCCTGTTTGGTTGGGCAGTATTTATTTTTCGTATGATAAATGAATGTTTACGACAGAAGTACAGAACCGCATCCAGTTTGCTGGAATGTGTTTCTATTTACACCGCCGATTTACCATAAGCACTCCCAATGTAAACATGTTTTGTGTTTCAGCATCAAGGAAAAAAGTGACTGCAACACAACCTGTATCAGCAGCTAGAGGTAAGATTAGTGAATAGTTTTATAGAGATTTTATGCTTATAACAATATTGTTTGCTAGTGGAAACCAGGGCAGTTCTAGTGACACAACCTAATGCGTATTCAAGAAGTTCTGTAACACCACAGACCAACTATGCTTTTAGTACCTTGACCAGTGAATGTAAGTTTATTTAATTTTTTTAATATTGTGCAATAGATGCATTTAGATAATCTATATTACTTAGTAGAGTATGACTAACACTGCAGTTTCCTGTTTGGTTGGGTAGTCTTTTATCTTTCATATGATAAGTGTTGTATTGTTTCAGCATCAAGGAAAAAAGTGACTGCAACACAACCTGTATCAGCAGCTAGAGGTAAAATTAGTGAATAGTTTTATAGGGATTTTATGCTTAAAACAATATTGTTTGCTAGTGGAAAATAGGGCAGTTCTAGTGACACAACCAAATGCATATTCAAGAAGTTCTGTAACACCACAGACCAACTATGCTTTTGCATCTCAACACTCCACACAATCAAATTCATCTTCAATAGTGTACCCTAGACAATCTACAGGTAGGTATTTTGTTAAATTTTGTTAGCAACATTGTTGTTAAGGGAAAAAAAAAACTTTCAGTAAATCTACCAACAGTACCTCCAAGAAATCCTGCAGCTGTAAATCAACAAACTACTAATTCATCTACAAATCACAGCATCACTCAATCAACTCAATTAAATCCTTCTGGAGTTTATAGAGATGTTACAAGGCAACCTACAGGTAATTTGTTAGTTATTGTAAATAGTTAAGAAAAAGGGCTGTTTTTAGTGCTTCCAAGAACTTCTGTTGCAACTCCAAAGATGGATCCATTAGGAGTACAGACAATTTCTAGAGCTACCAAGATTGAAACAAATGCACATAGCAATGATTCAAGTGCAGGATCTTTGGGTGGGTTGTTTTTAATATCTTTTGTTTCTATTCAATATTAGATAATACAGTAGGCTGTGATGATGTTTATGTATTTGTATATGCAATTTAGGTTTATTGTTACATCATGAGATGAGTCAAGTCAGTGTGGAAGATTCTTAAGAAAACAAAAACTTGCAAATATTTTTCATTTTGCATTATTCATACATATTATAAAATTCTTAATACTAAATTTTCAGTAGTTTACATTGTAAGATTATGTTAGTGGTATTCACTTTCCATGCTATTTGCTATATGCTATTTGAATGACACCTTCTCAATGCAAAACTGTCACTTTTTTCTTGATTTTGACACTATAACACCTATAGCATGGAGCGTGAATACCCCTATTATATAAAATTTTAGACATGTTCTTTAAAAATCTGCTGTAATATATTATTTGAAAGTATTAACAACATTTATAACATAATATCTTTGTTGTTTTAGTGAGGCAAATAAAAAGAACACAACCAAGCAATGTTAACCATAGTTTAGACAACATTCAGAGTCAAGCAACATCAAGCAGTAGACATCTGGGAGTTGGTAAGTTTCAATTTCATTCATTTGTATGTGTTATGTGCAATTGTTTATGGCATTTATGGTTGATACTCCGGGCAAGGAAAGATTGACCTTTTACAAGTTAGTAGTAGGCTGAACTTTTGATATTAGGTGCAGAGAACAATGTTCAATTTTAAAATCCAAAAATACAAAAATATGTTACATTTTAAATGACGATATGCATCTGCTTTTCTTTATTAACTATTTAACGAACTCTTTTTTGCTTATTTCGAATTTGATGAAATAGCCTAGAATACAACAATTTATAATGTTAATGTTTTTAATGTAGACAACGCCATGATGGAAACTAACTTGAATTTTTAAGTTCAGCATGGTTCTCTGTATCTAATATCTAAAATGTCAACCAACAACTAGTTTTTGGAGGATCGACATAGGAAGTTTGTGTTCATTGCCTGGACTATGATAGTTTCATGATTAGATTAGATTAGCTAATTCAGATTAATAATTTTTTGTTTTTTTATAATTATAGCTTCAGCAAATAATCAGAAATCAATAAATGTGGACAACAATCCCACCACCAGTGGAATGGCACAAAATCAGCGAATTTACACCAATTCATCAATGAGTCATAAATCAACGTCAAATAATTGGGGTATTTTACAATCTTATCAATGATTTTTTTTATATATAATGGTGTTGATCTGATTGTTATAGCACAAAATACCCAACAACCAAATAGAAACTCTCAGTTCCAGGGTAACTATACTTGCAGTCATTATTAATGGATTATATAAATATATTCTGACTAATTAGTGCATTTTCTAATAGATATTAATGGTTTTATTCAAGATATTCAGTAAAATAATGCCTTTTTTTAGGTTTGGCTAATGTTCCAGCAAATATATCCACATATTCACTTTTACAACCACAAGGTGATTACTAGTTTATTTTATGGTAATTTTTTTTAATAATTATAATTTAAGTGATGTTTGGGCATAACCAACCTGGTCCTTTACACCACATGCCATCAACTAGTGGTGTAACAAACCGGCAGGATATGCCTATGAGGTTTATTCCTCGTGGAAAGCAACGGGGTAACAATCGCGGAGGGCCAAACAATCGTTTCAATCGTGGCCAGGGGCGTGGCGGCTATAACAACTTGCGTGGGCGCGGCCAATCAGCGGCCAGAGGATCTCTCAGCAATGCCAGTTCAATGGAGAGCATCAACAGCAACCACTCGCATCAACACAACCAACCATCAACCAATCGTGCACGTGGCAATAATCGACAGAATCAAGGTCGCGCGCAAGGAACGCGTTTCTTTGGATTTAAGAAACTCGAAGAACTCATCGAGAAAAACCCAGAGGAAGCTCTCATGATTCTTGCGAACAATATGGATGGCGTGTTGAACTATCTGAAAGCGAACGAAATGAGTCCGGACGTGATTGTCCTCATTTTCGAGGTGTTAGCCTGCGTTATCCAGTCTACGTTTCATGAGAATGTCGCGCGTCTCTTGCTGGTAATTCGTGAGAATGACATCTTTGCCACAGCTAAGAAGTATATCATGGAGCTGCCACTAGCTGACAGTGCTCAGAAGAATAAAGGACGTCGATTTTGGAACGATTACAATCAGTTCTTTCTCAATGTTGCTCTCATATTGGATGCGATGATTGAAGTCTTGCCTGCAACTGCAGTCGATTTAGTCCCTGGCCTTCTGAAGGCCATCATCTACTCGATGCCGAATATCGAGAATGAACATCGAATAAATTTCTCTGATGAGGTTTGCACTGCTTATGACAATGTGCAGGTAAAAATGGCGCAACTCCATGAAACGAAAGAGAAGGAGGTTAAGAAGAAGGAGCGCATGCTTGATGATGGTTACGAGGAGCCGCCGCCGAATGATTTCCATGATATTGACGTTTATCCAACGGCGCAGGAGATTACAACGCGTTCGGAGACGTATTTGAGGAAGAATGTTATCAAGGGTGCATACAATGATGTCTATCATTATTTGGACGTGCAGTATCGGCTCCTGCGAGAGGATTTTGTTGCTCCCCTACGGGATGGAATTTGCGAGTATTTTGAGGCCGTTAATGACAAAGAGAGGAAGAGGTTGTCCAATATTAAGATCTATACCGATGTGCGTTGTTTGGGAGTTGTGCCCAATGTTAATCAGGTTGGTTTCCAAGTACAAGTTTTCAAGCCCAAACAAAAAAACATGAGAAACTTGGAGAATTCACGTCGTTTTATGTTTGGGTCACTGGTTTGTCTCACTTCAGATAATTTTACAACAATTATTTTTGGTAAGATCATCGATAGGGATAAGAAGTATCTCGTAGAGGGTCAACTAGTGTTAGGGTTTGATGTCGGTGTTGAGCTGAGGATGACCGTTTCGTATACGATGGTCGAGTGTACGATTTATTTTGAGCCGTACTATCAGGTGCTGAGCGCATTGAAGATGATGAAAGAGGAGAGGTTTCCATTTAAGGAGTACTTGGTCGATGTGAGGACTGAACCGGAGTTGCCCGGTTACCTGGCGGCCGGGACGCAGGTGGATGTTGAGAAGCGACGTGCTGAATTGAATCCTAGCCAGCTGCAGGCATACACGGCGGCGATGATGAGCAAGTTTTGCATTATTCAAGGACCTCCTGGTACGGGCAAGACGTATCTGGCTTTGAAGGTCGCTCACGAGTTGCTCGAGCGCAAGAATGTGTGGAAGAGGAGCGACAATGGTGCGCCCATGCTGGTGATCTGCTACACGAATCATGCGCTGGATCAATTCCTCGAGGGCCTGCTTTGTAAGACGCAGAATTTGGTGCGTGTCGGTGGACAGAGTAAAAACGAACGTCTCAAGGAGTTGAACCTGAGGAATCTGCGCACGAAGGGCGTGCCACGCGCCTATTTCGAGAGACAGCGTGAGAGTAAGGATGCGGTGCACGCGTGCTCGATGAAGCTGAGTCGGTATGCGAGTCAACTGAAGATGATCAATGACTATTCAAGTGTGCTGCGTTTTGATGACTTTATTGACGAGGGCATTGATCCTCAACTTGCAGACTCCTGGTTTTCGTTGGCTGAGCATATTGATATACTTGAATGGTTGTTGGTTCAACCGGATAATAGGAACCAAGTCAAGTATGATGACTTTAATGATATTACTGAGGTGCGTATGATTTTAAATGATTTTAGTTGTATCTGTAAGACCTATTATAAATGAAGGACAGATAGATCGATTCTTATGAGTATTTTGATTTTTGGTTACTAATCTATGGTCAGAATAGGATAGTTAGTGTTAAAATATGTCCCGGTGGAATAAAGAGCTAATTTTACAGAGAATAAATCATCTCCGCTTGGAAGAAAACCAACAGAATACTGAAGGTGAAGAAGAAGAGTTTGATGAAGATAATCCTTTGGATGGGCAAATGAAGCAGAATCAACTCGACATCGACGTGGATGAAGATCTTGCCGTCAGATACATCTCTCCAGATAGTCTATACGACGTGAAGAGGCAGCGTGACGAAATTACGAAATTGGCGAATCTCTTGCGCGACTTGCAATCGAGGGGTCTAGAAAACGACATCGAGTACCTGCTCCTAATGCGCAAGGTAATCAAAATGCATATTAACTACGACTATGTGTGCCAGCAACTCCGTATGCTGAGCCAACTAGACCGGGAAGTGCCAATCCTCGCAGATTATGAGAATCCGAGCACGATGCGCGCGAATGATCGCTGGCTCTTGTACGGCAACTGGGTGCGACGTTACAGGGCCATCCTGCAGGAGAAGTACGTGCAGCAAGACTTGGAATATCGTAACTTGTATACCCAATTCTCGGAGGTGAAAGACATGCTGGACTTGTACAAATTGAAGCATGTTGATGTGATTGGCATGACAACCACTGGTGCAGCGCGTCTGCACAAAACTCTGCAGGCACTGGGTTGTCCAATTGTAATTGTTGAAGAAGCTGCCGAGGTGCTGGAGGCGCATATTATTACCGCGCTGAGTCCGAATTGCCAGCATTTGATTCTCATTGGTGACCACAAACAGTTGAAACCATCGACTGCCGATTACAAGATTACGAAACACTATAATTTGGGCGTGAGTTTGTTTGAACGCATGGTGGATAATGGTCTACATTGTCACATGCTGGACGTGCAGCATCGCATGCGGCCGGAGATTGCGAATCTTGTCTGTCCTGCAATCTATCCGGTGTTGCACAATCACGAGTCTGTCACGCTGTATCCGAACGTGCGAGGAATTGACTCACCGCTGTACTTTATCACACACGACCACCGCGAGAAGGAGTCGCAGGACCGCAGTAAAGAGAATCATTTTGAGGCGGAGTATCTGATACAATTGGCGCGATACCTGGTGTTGAACAATTACGACGCCTCAAAGATTACCATCATTGCTGCTTACTCAGGACAGTGGTTTGTACTCCTAGCTTTGAAGAAGAAACATCACATTTTGAGAGATATGCGCATTTGCATTTTGGACAACTTCCAAGGTGAAGAGAACGACATTATCTTACTCTCACTCGTACGAAATAACGAACAAGGAAAGGTTGGCTTCCTCAATTTGGAGAATCGTATTTGCGTTGCTTTATCCCGAGCTAAGATTGGGATGTACATTATGGGCAATATGGATCAACTGTGTGCAGCTGAAAAGAAGGTTTGTACTTTATACTAATACAGCTTGTGGATTATTGTGTGGAATGTTTTAGATTTGGCCGCAAGTTAAGTCAGTCTTAGAGAAGTACGATGCCATCGGGAGGTATCTAACGGTACGCTGTGAGAACCATAAGGAGGTTGTTACCCATATTCAGGATGTTAAGGACTTTAATAAGGTGCCAGAAGGAGGTTGTCTGAAGATCTGCGATAAGCCGCTTGTCTGTGGTCATACTTGCGTGAAATTGTGCCATAGCACATCCCATGAGAACTACAAATGTAATCAACCATGTACGAGGTAATGATAGTGTTTTACGCAACGAGTTAGGTGAACGTTTGTGTAAACGCCGTGTGTCTGAAATAACGAGCACAATGTTTTTTTTTTCTTGACTTTTCCAAAAGATCACTATACATGGCATATCTTATAAGCACTCAATTGCCTTTTAGAGTTAGGGTGTTGTTTCTGTATCGTCTCTATGAGTTTCTGTTGCATGCCGCTTAGAAAAAATCAATACAAATAGAGATTTGTGGTGAATTGTAGAAATTCGTGGAGGATCGTGGTGATTTGGCCAACCACAATGCTACTTTTTTTACGCATCAACTGCTGTTGTCATTAGCGTATGTTGGGCCCTTGTTCGAATGGCACGAGTAATGGAGTACAACGCCCCTTTAATATTTGACAAGAACCAGTTTTTTCTTTGACCTATCCGGGAATCGAACTCAGGACCTCCCGCATTGTAGTCATTGAACATACCACTATACCACCGAGGTGGTCTGCTTTGTTTATTCTCACTATTAAAGTTGATTGCTTTAGCTTGCATTGTTTTCAATGTTTACCGTTACCAGTTAAACTGAGTAGCCATTGTTGCATTGTTTATTGATTTGTTGTACCTCACTTAATTGATTACAAGTTATGTTTGTTTGTGCATTATAGGATTCTTTGTGAATTTGGTCATCAATGTCCAGATAGATGCTTTGAAGAGTGCGCACAGTGCAAAGTGCCCAAGTTTGCTACGCTGCCGTGCGGTCACAGTAAGGATATCTTCTGCCACCAATCTCCGGAGGAGGTGCAGTGCGTTGAGCTGGTGCACACGACGCTGCCTTGCGGTCATCAGACGGACAAACCGTGTCACGCTGACGTGGAGAGGTTCTGCTGTCCGCATCCGTGCGAAGCACGGGTGGAACCATGTGGACATGCTTGCACAAAGACCTGCCATGTGCGCAACGATCCCAATCATGAGAAGTACAAGTGTACGAAGCGCTGCCCGCAAAGCAATCGCGGCTGTCAAATGCCTGAAGAGATGAAGCACAATTGCCAGAAGATGTGCTGGCAGGAATGTGATCTTTGCATGATTATCCTGAAAAAGCAACGCAGTTGCGATCACTTTTATGACGTTGCTTGTCATACCAACGTTGAAAATGTGGAGTGTAAGCGACCTTGCAAGAAGAAACTTGACTGTGGACATAAGTGTCCTAAGAATTGCAATGAAACGTGTGGTGGATGCAAAATTAAAGTAATTGATTTTATTGACGTGTACAAATTGTGGCTTGTACTAATTGTGTGTGTTTTTAGGTTTCTAAAGTTATTTCTGAATGTGGTCACACAATTACGAAATGGGAATGTGGCTTGGAGCCGAGAAAGAAGGATTGTAAAAATAAGAAATGTTCAGCAATCCTGCCTTGTGGCCATGCGTGTCCGTTGAAATGTGCCGAGGATTGCGGCAAAGCCAAGTGCATGGAACTTGTTTCATCCAGTGTCGCTTCTCCTTGCAATCATGCGCTGATGGTGCCTTGCCATATGCGCTATGAGAAGACGCTCAGTAATGAATTGCTCTCTCATTGTCCCTCCAAATGCACGGCGGTGTTGTCCTGCGGGCATGCGTGTCCTGGCACATGCGGTCAATGTGCCCAGGGACGGTTTCACGCGTCCTGCATGGAGAAGTGCGATCGAACGCTGATCTGCGGACACGGTTGCACTACGCCGTGCGCAAGTAACTGCAAACCTTGCGAGCGCCCCTGTCAGTATCGCTGTGAGCACAGCATGTGTACCAAGCAGTGTGGGGCGCCATGCACAAAGTGCAAGGAAGATTGCGGTCGCCGCTGCCAACACCAAACGTGCCGCAAGAAATGCGGTGAGATTTGCAGCGTACCGCCTTGCGATGAGCCGTGCCCGGAGGTTCTCGGATGTGGTCATCCATGTATTGGATTCTGCGGAGACGCTTGCCCCCCATTGTGCAGGGTGTGTGATGAGGACGAGGTCACCGAGTTCTTCTTTGGCACTGAGGACGAAGAGGATGCCAGATTTGTCTACTTGCCCGACTGCAAACATACGATGGAGAGTTCCGGTTTGGATCGTTGGTTTCAGACTGTCGATGAGGAGCAGCCTGATGTGGCCGAGGTGAAGGTGTTGGTTTGTCCCAAGTGCAAGACGAACGTTCAGGCGCTACGCTATCGGGACCAGATTAAGAAGGCCTACCAGGATATTCAAATCATTAAGAGCAACTATTTCGGACATCCACTTGATTTGAAAGAACTGTCGGAGCAGTTGAAGAAGGATATTGCTGGTAACAACGCAGTTTATAGTAAGTATAGTTTATAATCGATTTTTATCTAGAGTTTATCTAACTAGCGTGCTCTAATTTACTAACCGGTAGTTTAGTAAATCAATTCTAGCTAAATAATCTACAGAATACAGGTACCTTAAGTTGCATATTTTCATTGTTTGATTATATTTTCAAGATGGCGCAATCTGCCGTCCAGTAATTATGTACCTAGAGGATAATATGAAAGTGACCAAAAATTTCAAGCGTCATGATAATTCCAAAGCTGGTTTGACTGCGCTACGTGCTAGAATGGAGCTTTTCGTGGAAATGGCCAAAGTTCGCTTTGATGGACAAAACGTCAATTTCACTGATTCTACCGCCAAGCAGCTTGTTGACGATTACCTGCAGTTTCTATTCAGGCGACTTACGTCTGTAGACGAATCAATCAACGATCAACAGATTGAGGAATTTCAAGCGGAAATCATGCGCTTCAATAGAATCATGCAGTTAGGGCGTGTGTTAAACCAGCGACCCCATGCTGCAACTCGCAAGGAGTACGCCGTTTGCTATGATCAAGTCTTCACATATACAAAGTTTTCTGCGAAACAGAATGACTTGGTGCACGTACTGATGGAGACATTGAAACAGGCCGTTCAGAGCACACTGGCGATATCCGATGTTGAGCGCAAGCAGATTGTTACAGCGATTGGATTGTCGCCCGGGCACTGGTTTAAGTGCGCCAACGGGCACATTTATGCGATCGGTGAGTGTGGGGGTGCCATGGAGGAGGGCAAGTGTCCCGAATGTGGTTTAAAGATTGGTGGACGTCAGCACACATTGACAAGTGGAAATCAACTGGCCACAGAAATGGCTAATGCAACACGGCCAGCCTATCCTACAATTAATAATATTGGTTTATATCAATTGTAATTAGATTGTGATACACCTGACTTGATTTATATTATTTTACTTGAGAAGCTCTTTAATTTGCAAACGCTTCAAATGTTGCCTAATTGAATATCATATATTTTCTAATATTTAATCAACTGGATAATACATTATAAACATTTTAAATTTGAATAAATATACTATAAATATACTTTACCGGACTAGTTGCGTAAGGAATATTTTGTACATACCTTACTCAAAAGTGAGGTATTACTAGTCACTAAATGATGCAATGGCAAAATTTGCTATTCTTGCTTGAATTATGATACGTCTTAAAGACATGATGATGTTTTTGCAAATTTTCAAATATTTTAATACATTTTATCCTTTTATCGAAAACAAATTCAATAAAGAAAGAAACATAAAAATCGGCCCAACCTTTCTCGAGTTATAAGCGTTGCAAACCAGTTTTTAAATATAAATATAGTAATTCTTGAGACATTGTTATTATATACATTTTGCTGAAATATGCTCTGTGTGTATTGTTTCAATATCAACGTAGAGAAACTTTCCACGTGGTTGACGCTGCTTATCAAAGGATTATCGCACATGGCAGACAAACATCACTTGTATTTTAAATTCTGGATCTATTACACAATTTTGCTTCATAATTTCACGTATTTGCGAAGGGATATAGTTACAAATAAATCATTTTATAAATAAATATAATTTATTATTACACAGCGGCGTATCACCATATTTTCAAGATACTAGCACGCGGTTTTATTTTAAATAATTCAATAGTTTGTACGATATTTGTGTTTACCCAGACGGTGTCAATGGCACCCAGAGCCACTCTATCAAGAGGCGTTTTCGATAAAACGTTTTTCTTATTTTATTACGAGATAGCAATTTTTTCAACTCGCTTGAATTGGGTATATAGGACGCCAATGGATTGTTTAAACGCACAAAACTTTGCAGACTGCTCTGCACTTAAATAGCAATTGCAAAAATTTGATTGTCGAGATTAATATACGTGTGTGTTTGCCGTATATAAGTTAAAGTAATTGTAGTACTTGCACATTTATTTCACAATGAACGTCACAGAAGCTTTCGTAGACCAGGCTCTGATTACATTTTCCTGGTTTGATTATGGCCTCTTTGGGGCCATGTTGCTTTTGAGTGTGCTCATCGGTTTGTACTTTGGATGCTGGGGTCATCAGGATAGCGCCAATGAGTATCTTTTGGGAGGCAAAGAGATGACCGTGGTACCGATAGCTGTATCACTTGTAGCCAGGTATCAATTTTTGTACATGTACCAATAAAAATGACTAAAATTTTTGAATAGTAACATTTCAGGAATCACTCTGCTTGGTTTGCCCACGGATATCTATCGTTTTGGAAGTACACTCTACTTATATGTTGCTGCCCTAGTGCCGGTCTATCTTATTACCTACTATGTCTACCTTCCGGTCTTTCACAAATTGCAGTTGATTAGTGTCTACGAATACATGATGTTGCGATTCAATCGCAAGATACGTTTGATTGCATCTGGACTAGCAACAGTTTCAAATCTTCTTTATTTGCCTATTGTTGTATATATTCCTGCTCTAGCACTCACACAAGGTAACAAATTGATAAGAAAAGCTTGCAGATTTTGATTATAATTTATTACCAGCTACACAAATCAGCCTCCATTTGGTTACACCAGTTTTATGTGGTGTTTGCATATTTTATACAACTATCGGAGGTCTTAAGGCTGTTGTTTGGACTGATACGCTGCAGTTCTTTGTGATGATGGGTTCTATTCTTGCGGTGTTCTACATGGGTCTAGAGTCAGTTGGTGGATTTGGTAACGTTTGGCAAAGAGCTGTAAATGGCGGACGGTTAGATTTCGAGTAAGAATTTTACCCCAAAAATAGCCAAGTAAATTAACCAGATATTGTTTAGCCTGGATCCAGATCTAACCAAACGTGACACGGTGGTTGCAATCTGTGTAGGAACACTATTTGGAAGTATTAGCTATATGAGTATTAGTCAAAGTTTTGTACAGAAATATTTATCAATGCCAACTCTTAAACATTCTAAGAGGTAAGTACATCGTGAGTGCATCAAACAATTCAATTCGTAAGCAATTAATGTCTTTCCATAGGGCTTTACTAATATTTCTGGTCGGAATGTTTGTAATCTACACACTTGTAGTGGTAACCGGTCTAATAATGTACGCACGTTATCATGAATGTGATCCTTACACAGCTGGTAAAATATCAAAACATGATCAGGTTCTACCGTACTATGTGATGGATGTTGCCTCGACAATTCCCGGATTAGCTGGGTTGTTTCTATCTGGAATTTTCAGTGCTGCTTTAAGGTATCTTATCCTAAAAAACCAATAATAAATTTATTTATGAAATTGTTTGTAGTACACTATCAGCTTGTATGAATTGTCTTTCTGGTTCAATTTACGAGGACTTTGTGAGTCCATACATGCCAAAAGACATATCCCAGAAACAAGTTTCTAATGTATTAAAATTACTTGTGGTTATCATTGGTATCATTAGCACCGCAATGGTGTTTGTCATCGAACAAATGGGTAGTATACTACCAGTAAATTACGCCTTGAGTGGCATGACAAGTGGTCCATTATTAGGTTTATTCACATTGGGAATGCTGTTTCCAGTTGCTAATTCCAAGGTGATTATAACATTCTATAAGAGATACATCTCTATTTTGTTTGGTTGCAGGGTGCAATTTTTGGTAGTTTTGGAGGGATTGCCTGTATGGCTTTTATAATAATTGGAAGTCAATATCATCAAGTTATGAATGATTACGCAGGTAAACCAGTATCAATTGAGGGATGTACTAATTCTACATTATTAATACCTAATTTACCAAAACCAAGGTAAGTACTTTACGCAACAAGCTAGGTAAAGATTTGTGCAAACGGCGTGTGTTTGAAGTTACGACCGGAATGAGTAACTGCAAAACACTGGACAAAGCACAATATTTTCCTGGCAGAATTGTGTAAAACGTTCTTTTGCTTATAAAATTTGTTTGTAGCGTTGATAAGAGTGACGTGTTTGTTCTATTCAGAATAACACATTACTATTACACTTGCTTGGGCACATTACTGACTGTGCTATTTGGAGTGATAGTATCTTGTTGGACGCAAGGTCCAAAAGATCCGGAAGTTAACTCCGATCTGATTAGTCCAGTAAGTAAATGGGTTATCAATAAATTTAGAAGAAGCAAAACTAAGAAAGCTGAATATTACGATGTTAACAAAGCTTTTAACATAACAATTACAGAAAAACAATAATAACATATTTCTATAATTTATAATTTTGTGTATTTGTAACGATCACAATTACAATAAAGATTGTTTTATATAACTTCTACTTGTTCCTTTAAACTTGGTATTGCTCCAGCCAAATAATCATAAAATTGCATCTACTTGCTTTTAAATTATAATAAGTTTTACAGACGACTATTATTTCTTTATATTTTTAACAATTTTAATACAAATCATCCGTTCTTTGGAAAATAGAAATCTAACAATAAAAGAAACATCAAAATTGGCAAAGCCGTTCTTGAGTTATGTGTTACAAACACTTCAATCTTTTATATACATATATAGATAGATAATGAATTTGTGCTTAATGCGAGGTTAAATAAAAAACATCAAAATAATCACGTGTTGTAATTAGACATTTTCGTATATTTGTAAACCGCTACCGTGCGTAACAATTACAGACAATTACATCGCAAATCTATTAAGCTTTGCTCACACAACTTGAACAGATAAGCAGTTCTTAAATGGTCACGGCCATATTTACAAAGCTCTCATAGCCATACATCATGTCTGTACAAAATGCCTAGGAATCATCTCTACAGTTCAGTTCAATATTGTTCACCTTCTTACTGTGCAATACATTTTGTTTCATAAAGTGAGACATAATTATTTGTTTTAGAATGAATACTTCAGACATAGTAACGCATATAATAGAAGAAATGCCAAAATTTAGTTGGCATGACTATCTTTTCTTCATATTCTTACTCCTTCTTAGTATGGGCATTGGCATCTATTTTGGTTTTATCAAAAAAAGTGAGGAAAGTGTAGATGATTACCTTCTCGGAGGAAAAGAGATGGGTGTGTTTGAGATATCAATGTCCTTAATTGCCAGGTAACAATTTATGTTCAAAGTTTTGAACAGTAGTTTGTGATTACCAATATTTGCAGTACAATATCAGGCCTCACCATACTCTCAATACCTGCCGAAATATACCGGTTTGGAATCAGTTATTGGTATGGCGCTTGCAGCGCAATTGGGGTCCTAATATTCTCGTACTTTTGCGTCCTACCAGTATTCATCAAATTGAAGACACCCAGCACTTATGCTTATTTGAATTCACGATTTGATGAAAGTATACAGGGAATTTCCTCTTTTCTCTTCACACTCTCAGTGTTCTTTTATCTACCAATTGTTATTTATTTACCGGCACTTGCGCTAGCTCAAGGGACAGGTTTCAATATCCATTACATCACTCCGTTAATTTGTGGTGTTTGCATTTTTTACACAACAATAGGTGGTCTCAAAGCCGTTGTGTGGACTGATGCTCTACAATTTGTCGTAATGATAGGTGCCGCTGTTGTTATTATCATTATTGGCACAAATGCTTCAGGAGGTTTCAGTAACATTATGAGTACATCTACTCATGGAGGACGACTAGAGTTAAGGTATGTTTAGAAAACACTTCCAACGTTAGTAAATTCATTATGTTTCTCTTTAGTGTAGTGTTAGACCCCACTTTAAGAGACACAGTATGGAGCACTGTCATTGGCATGTTCTTTCTATGGAATTCTGTGATCACCTTTGGTCAGGGTACCGTCCAAAAGTGTCTGGCTCTTCCAAATAAGAAAAAAATGCGATTAGCTTACCTTATTTATGGAGCGGGACTCATAGGTTTTCTAACGTTCAGTGTCTATATTGGCCTTGCAATGTATGCCAAATATAGAGATTGTGACCCGTTCTTCAGTAAACAGATTGATGCTCATGATCAAATCTTACCTATGTATATTCTGCAAGTGGCCGGACATGTCCCAGGTCTTCCTGGCGTATTCGTCGCAGGTGTTTTCAGTGCATCATTAAGTACAATGTCGGCTGCGATGAACGCTCTCTCCTGCACAATTTTTCAAGACTTTATCGAAAGACATTTACCGAAAACCGTAACTTCGCATCATATCAACCTTATTCTTAAAGCAATCGTAGTTGTAGTTGGCGTGATTTGCACTGCGTTGGTTTTTGTCGTGCAGAATTTCAAGTCAATTCTAGAAATTGGTTATACTTTCAATAGTCTTACCCAAGGTCCCATAATAGGATTGTTTGCATTAGGAATGTTTGTACCTAAAGCAAATTCAAAAGGCGCCTTATTTGGTACCCTAGGAGCATTGATCATAATGTCTTGGATTATTTTTACTTCGCTGTATTACAAAATCACAGGGTATATTATTAATCCATCTCTGGAAGTCTCTACTGAAGGATGTGTATTTTCTGGTAATAGCACAGCCCGACCGTAAGCTAAACTTAAAATATTTGTATGGACCGTAATTAATTTCACTTCAGAATTCCAGAATTATCAGAATGGACACCGCACTATCTTTACAGAATCTCACACTACTTTTATGGCCTTATGGGAGGACTTCTTGTCTTCATAATTGGTATCCCTGTAAGTTATTTTACAAAGACAAACGATGAGAAACCAGTTGATAGAGATCTCATTAGTCCTGCTATACATTGGGCGTTGGGATCCGTCTCCACAAATAAGCTGTCAGAATACAACAGTGTTGAAAGGGCCAACCAGTTGGTGTCGGATCATAAGGGAGAATCTTGTTATATTTCTCAGAAACCTTTACAACTTAGTTGCTAATTTCTCCAAAACATAATCTGGTCGATGATAATAGCATTAGTTTCAATGAGCACTGTCAAGGCAAGTAATTAAGATAAAACTTGCTACTCGCTTGAGAGATAAGTTAAATTGTTGAGTAAATTAAGTAAAACAAATGTAAATAATGGTATATAAATAAACCAGTCGTTGAAGTATTGTATGCTAAAATAAATATTTTAGAAATGAGAAACTAGTATAGCTACTAGTCTATAGTATTAAGTAATACGTCAGTTAGTATCAGTAATTCAGAGTGCTGTTAACTAACTGGTATACTTCTCTCTGAAAATGCTTTTATAACAAAGCGAAACTAGGCGGGAATAAAACATTTAAACCCATATATAGTTTAATAACCCTTCAATTCCTATATTGTTTGATTTATGTACGTGTTATATAGTTTCCAGTTTGAGTAGTACATGTAAATACTAATGTTATGTTTTAATCAGTTTTAAACATTTTAAGAAATGTGTAAGAGAAAATAATATTAAAACATAATATTAAGAACACGCTTCACATCAATTGAAAATTCTCGGTAAGTGTAAATGATATATAGGTTTTCTGTTTTGAAGGTGAGAAAAGAAGAGTAAGTGCTTCTTAAAACCTATATCAGTTTTTTAGCTATACAAGTATTTGGTATGAGTGCAACGTTGTCAAAGTTAAATAATTTTAGAATTTGTTTTAAAAAATATTTTCTTTGTTTGATATAGAAAGTAGAAGAGTTTGCTCATCTAATGGAGTATATGAGACATTTGTAACATTTTCTCCCGGGA
Source organism: Drusilla canaliculata (assembly GCA_027574885.2). Taxonomy (NCBI): domain Eukaryota; kingdom Metazoa; phylum Arthropoda; class Insecta; order Coleoptera; family Staphylinidae; genus Drusilla; species Drusilla canaliculata. Next base: position 24,561 of record JAODGA020025208.1, on the reverse strand, counting down.
CGCTAGAGCCATTTAGAATTGCAATTTCTGCAGTTTTTAGAAAACATTCTAGTTTGGCCAATGCAGATGGTTGTTGGCCAAGATGTTTTAAGTTAATCTCACTGTAGAAGCCTTGTTGAACTCCCTGCCAAAGCTTTAGCAAAAGTTACAGCTAGAGTTTGTCGTACTTTGTTTAGAATGCACACTACACTATTCTAAGACGTACAATCAGTCTGCCATTTTATGTATATAACGCTCTAACGACTGGTTTATTTATTCTATAATTATCTACATTTGTTATACATAAATTACTTAACAATACAACTTATCTTGCACGAGTAAGTTGCAAGATTTATTTTAATTCCTTGCTTTGACATTGCTCATTAAAACTATAACGCTATAATCAATGGATGCTATAATCAACAAGTTTAGAAAACATTGGCAACCAAAGTTATAAAAATTTTGCAGTAATATATCAACATGCTGCTTTATGATCAGACACCAACTAGTTGGCTCTTTCAACACTGTAGTATCCTGATAAATTATTCGTGGTGTCCGATCTTAACGCCCAATGCATCACAGGACTAATAAAATCTTTATGAACTGGTTTCTCATTGCTTTTCCTTGTAAAATAACTCACAGGAATGCCAATTATGAAGACTAGAAGTCCTCCCATTAGGCCATAGTAGTAGTGTGAGATTCTGTAAAGATAGTGTGGTGTCCACTCTAATAATTCTGGAATTCTGAAGTGAAATTAATTACGGTCCATAGAAATATTTTAAGTTTAGCTTACGGTCGGGCTGTGCTATTATCAGAAAATACACATCCTTCAGTAGAGACTTCCAGAGATGGATTAATAATATACCCTGTGATTTTGTAATACAGCGAAGTAAAAATAATCCAAGACATTATCATCAATGCTCCTAGGGTACCAAATAAGGCGCCTTTTGAATTTGCTTTAGGTACAAACATTCCTAATGCAAATAATCCTATTATGGGACCTTGGGTAAGACTGCTGAATGTATAACCAATTTCCAGAATTGACTTGAAGTTTTGCACGACAAAGACCAACGCTGTGCAAATAACGCCAACCACAACTACAATCGCTTTAAGAATGAGATTTATGTGATGCAAAGTTACGGTTTTTGGTAAATGTCTTTTGATAAAGTCCTGGAAAATTGTGCAGGCGAGAGCGTTCATTGCAGCTGACATTGTACTTAATGATGCACTAAAAACACCCGCAACAAATACGCCAGGAAGGCCTGGAACATGTCTGGCTACTTGCAGAATATACATTGGTAGAATTTGATCATGGGCATTGATCTGACTACTTAAGAACGGGTCACAATCTCTATACTTGGCATACATTGCAAGGCCAATATAGGCACTGAACGTGAGAAAACCGATGATTCCCGCTGCATAGAAGAAGTAGGCTAACCCCATTTTCTTCTTAGTTGGGAGAGCCAGGCATTTTTGCACTGTTCCTTGACTAAAAGTAATGATAGAGTTCCAGAAGAAAGTTGTACCAATCGCAGTGCTCCATAATGTGTCTTTTAGAATGGGGTCGAACACTAGACTGAAGAGTAACATGAATTTACTAACTTTGGAAGTTATTCTTCGACATACCTTAACTCTAGTCGACCTCCTAGAGTAGCAGTACTCATTATGTTACTAAAACCTCCAGAAGCGTTTGTGCCTATAATGGTAATAACAACAACGGCACCTATCATTACAACCAATTGTAGAGCATCAGTCCATACAACGGCTTTAAGACCACCGATTGTTGTGTAAAAAATGCAAACACCACAAATCAATGGAGTGATGTAATTGATATTGAAACCTGTCCCTTGAGCTAGGGCAAGAGCCGGCAGATAAATAACAATCGGTAGATGGAGGAACGTTGAGAATGCGTATAGAAAGGAAGAAATTCCGTGAACACTTTCATCAAATCGTGAATTCAGATAAGCATACATGCTGGGTGTCTTTAATTTGATAAATACTGGCAAGACACAAAAGTATGAGAAAATTGGGACCGTAATTGCACTCCAAGCGCCATACCAATAATTTATTCCAAAGCGGTATATTTCGGCAGGTATTGATAGTATGGCGATGCCTGATATTGTACTGCAAATATTCGTAATCACAAACTACTGTTAATAAAAACGTTGATTATAAATTGTTACCTGGCAATTAAGGACATTGATATCTCAAACACACCCATCTGTTTGCTTCCGAGGAGGTATTCATCTACACTTTCCTCTTTCTTTTTGATGAAACCAAAATAGATTCCAATGCCCACACTAAGAAGAAGTAAGATTATGAAGAAGAGATAGTCATGCCAATTATATTTTGGCATTTCTTCTATTATATGTGTTATTATTTCTGTACTATTCATTCTAAAACATATAATTATATATCACTTTCAGAAACAAAATGTATCGCACAGTAAGAAGGTGAACAATACTGAAATGAACTGTAGAGATGATTCCCATACATTTTATACCGACATGATGTACGGCTATGAAACTTTGAAAATATGGCTGTGACCATTTAAAAACTGCTTATCTTTTTAAGTTGTGTAAGCAAAGTTGAATGAATTTACCACGTAATTGTATGAACTTGTTACGTACTGTAGTGGTTTACAAATGTATGAAAATGTCGACATATAACGAATACAATTATTTTAGTACCTTTTTTAATTTTGCAATATTTGAAGGCTCAGACATAAAATAATTAACTAAATTTTATTATACATGTGATCGACACAAGTACACAAGCTGCACTTGTACACCAATATCTATTCGGAAAATCCCCATTTTAGACAGAATATTCTTACCAAAAGTTGCAGTAAAACTCTTGCTGGTTGGTGTGGAATATACAATGCACCACCCAATGCACTTTAGACGTCGTTGTTTGGGTCGTTGATTTGAGTATTGATTAAATAATCAATACACCCAATACTGACATGCACCGCAAACTTTCACGATGCATTATTAATCGCCAATAATTGAGTTTGGGCAATTAATACCGAGAGAACTTGTTTGCAGAGCATATATTGCATAAAATGCATTTATAATTAATCTAATAACTGCAAGAATAATTCATGAAATGAAAATTAGGGCTTTTCAACAATTATTCGTAATTATGATCAGAGATGGCGCCTAATTAGAGAAATTAATAATTAATTCAATAAAGTGCGCCTGAAATAAAACTAAACACAACTCCAACTACTAATTATTGATGTTTTATTGTTGCCATTATATACAAGACCTTATTATTATTAGCTTTCCATATTTTATCAATCTATTCAAGTCAATATAAGATATGCATTTATATATGTATAAATTTCATTTATGATATTGATGTTTACAAATGTTTGCATTTTGATAGAATTTATCTAATAGATTTTTTTTGTATGTATAATTATGAAAAATTGGAAGCACATTACGTCGTATGAAACAATGATCCTACAAGAATACTTTCTAGATAAAATCGTTTTGATAAGTACACGCACACACACAAATTATTTGAACACATTATGTCACGAAGTAATCAATAAATTTGCAATCTAATTTAATTTAAAAATCATACTTCCATTATAAGAAATTGAGCACGTTGCAGACATTAATTAACTATTAATAGACTAGACTTGATCAAATCTAGATATTTGAAAGGAATGCGTAAACTTGAAAATGATTGCATTGAGCAGTTAAGGTAGCCGTAATCACTAATGTACAAGTTGATATCAATTACTAGGTGATATGTACATGCCTTCGTTTTGCGGTACATACTTTTATACAGTAATTACAAATATTTTACAGTTTACAGAGCCGTCGCATTGACAATGAGGCAGTAAATATTGATATCACGTTAAGCAAACACTTCTCTCATTTCTAAATACGAACCAAATGATGTGTAATTAAAAGGTATCATTTCCGTAATAATCATATGTATATGCTCGTATAGTCTAGATTGATTGTGCTTACTCTATGTGTATAAATATATTTAATTTAGAATTCAATGGCACTGGAGCATGACGAGAGTAGCATAAATTTGTTGTGCACACTGTGAATTATATGCCGTGGGGGAGGAAAATATTTGGGTTAGCGCGCCAGCATATTCCGTGTAGCAAATAGGAAAAGAAGCAAACCTAAGCGGTCAGGAGCGCCGGGATAGACTGGCGAGAAAAGAGATTAGGCAAACGCGATTCAGTCGGAAGGTACGTAGTCGCTATTCGTGTGCTTCAAGAAGAGGAAAATCTGCTTGAACGTCGGGCGCGCTGCTTCGTCCCGCTTCCAGCACTGGCACAACAAGTCGTAAATCTCCGGCGGGCAGATTAATGGCTTTTCCAGTAGCACCTATAAAAGATAATTCCACCGATTAATCGATGTCCTCGTTATTACTTTTTTCGGTATACACCTTCGGAAAAGGCGAATTTTGGTGTGGAATGTGCGCATATTTGGTTTACCTCAAACCTTTTCAAACAGCAATCAGCGTTTATCCTAATTTGAATACATTTGTACTAACATTATTAATGTCTATATGAATTATAAACATTATTTAAAAATGTATTAAGTTTACCTTTCAAAATCTATAAGCCACATTTGTTATATTTATAGCAATAATGAAAAAGTTTATAACTTTTCTTTGTTGATACACAAATATTCTTATTTATAAAATTTTGAAAAATTGATATAAAAATGGAATTAGAGTTTTTGTCTGTTTTTAACAAAAGGTAATTTTTCATTTATAAATAGATGTTGATATTGTGGTTATTTTAAATGATACTTACTTCCGGTTCACCACCATAGTACATATGCTCAGCGTTCTGTATCACTTCTTCATTGGATAAGCCTTGGTATGGCTTTTCATTGACCAAACCAAGAATCTCCCACATTGTTACAGCAAATGACCATACGCTGCTAGCGCATGTATAGTGATCCTGTAATAAATTTATGTTGCAATTTGCTTAATTGTAATATTTAACATTAATTATCTTAACTTGATCAAAGAAAATTTAAAAAACAAAATAATTATTAAAACCGGTTTATTCCTCTTTGAGTTATAAGATATCGCACAAACAATATCAATTATCCTTCTTCAAGTAAATACCAATCCAATAAAGAAAGAATGATAAAAATTGGTTAAACCGTTTTTGAGTTATAAATGTTGTTATCAACACCACCATACATTTACATTTTATGTATATTTGATTGTCAGTTTAAACTAAACACTAAAAACATATCATAAAATATTCTAGTCCTTGTTTTGCTTGATTATGTGTAATTGTAATTTTAAAATGTTAACCATGGCAGATCGATTTTCAATGTTGTTATTGTTTATCAATTTATAACTATATTTGTTTATTTAGACGCAGATCAGAATATTTTTTGGATTCTTTGGAACGGAGTATAGATCCCAATGGAAATACTAAATAATTTATAATGAGTTCATGTCAAAGCAGACTCTTGTCTACCTCCCTCGACGTTTCCCTTGAATTACGACCAACTCCGCACTTTTCTACTACTAAATTTCACATTATGCGTCATTCAATAATAATGAAGATAAAAGGTTAATAGAAATGATACGCACGAAATTCGCTAACCTCAGAATAAAATGGAAATAGAGTTGGTGTAAAAAAAGAATACAGAAAGAATTCATTAAAGTGTCCCTTTGCCAGTTTACGTTAGTAGTCCCATGACTGAAGTTGCCAACGAACGCGACGAACTTGTGCCATAACCATTCTAGTCGCCATTCTCCCCAACTTTCAATAATACGAATACTTTCTAATGTTCCTTTACGTACCCTGCCTTCTTACGAATTATTAACCTATGTCTGCATGTTAGAGGCTACAGTTTTGTCTCCGGTGACTTTTGGTCTAGACTTCTTGACTTTGTGAGTAATGTTGCTATTTTACATTGAAAAATTGAAATCATACGAATAATACAAAATTTTTTATTTAGCAAGACAAAATTGAAAAATATGCTCTGGTGTGAACCACTAGGTAAGAAAATATCACGTAAAGCATAAAAGCTAAGATAAAGCGTTACTTCAAATAAGGAAACTCGGCGGAAATATCTCCCACGTGTGCTCTTCAGTGTGCTTAACGAAAGGGGAAAATTACGGGCGCACTTTCATAATTTATCACTATTAGTATTTCACTTTCATGTACCTTTTATCGGGTTTTCTTAATGGAAATTTGCATAAATAATAAAACTATATTTTTGGAATATTGAATAGTATTATATAATTAGCACTTAAATTTCTTGAAATTTTGTGGCTTATTTTATTAATGTATTTTTTTCTTTAAAGAAACTTCTCAAAGAAGCTTCTCCTCGTCCTAACATCTTATTGCTTTTGTTGCGTTTGATTGCTTTCAATGGACTTAACAAAGACATGAGGGGGTCATGGCGAGACGCTAAACAACTAAATGAAATCTTGTGGTAGCTCGGTATGCGCCAAAAAAGAGGGAGCTTTATTGAAATTTACATCCTGCAGGCAAAAATCATATGCAAAACGTACATCTAGTTTCGGCGACTAGGGTTACAAACGCTACATCTCCACTCCGAGTCATACTATGTGGTTGGAAGCACAAAAGCAAATTGAGGACATAGTTAGTTTAGTTCGGTGGCGGTGGCGGTTAGATTTACTTCTGCTCCGGTAAGCTCCCTCTTCCCTTCCGGCATTTCTCTACTACTCGGCAGTCCAACTTAATAAATGTCAAATTAGTACCGATTCTGCGAAGGGGACTGCTTGGTAGCACACATCAACGCAATATTGAATGCTGAGGAGTAAGTAAAATATGTATTAAAAAGAATTACGCAGCTTCATTTCTAACGAAAAAACTCATAAAATATATTAAATATCACAGAAGTGAGGAGATTTCAGGTTGGGATTTAATTAAGAATCCACACAAACACACAGACTTTTGAAAGTGGTTAGCAGCAACGTACTGCCATGGTTACAGTGGCATAGAGCGGATTCGTTATGTTTTGCTAACTCTAGTCTCATCTTTTTGGGCGTTAGTGACGTTGAACTTCAAACACCACAGCGAACATCACGAAACTTTCTCACGTAGAGTGTGTTGGTAAGCTACTTACGAAATGAATCACATACTTTTCCCACGTTTGCACGCGTAGTAGCGGAACTTTATATTTTCACCTCCCACAAATATCCCTCCAATATTTCTCATTTCGTTTTTCTAGATATTTCATAAAGATAATTTTCTTCCGTGATATTTTTTTGTTATTACTCTATATATTAAAAAAGTGGTATTTGTAATTACATTTATAACTCAAGAACGGCTGAATATATTTTAATGATTTTTGTTTTGTTGAATATTTATTAATTTGAAGAAGGATCTGGGGTATTCAAAAATAAATAAAATTACTTACCAATAATATACTTTCCCACGGCAACCATCTGATCGGCGCTGGAGGTCGTCCGCCAATTTCCGCATAATCTTTTCGATATTGTGGTTTACAAATTGCAATATCGGTGATTTTCACAATATAACCTCGTCCAACTAGGCAGTTCCTGTACAATACAATAATTTGCATTTAAATATAATTAAAACCCTAAAATCAAGCATACCTTGTTGCCAAGTCTTTGTGCACCACGTGCTTGGACTCCAAGTATTTCATTCCGGAGGCAATTTGCGTCGACATATATATTAAAGTTTCCGCACTGCAACGAAAGGTAAATCGAATAAAAAAGTTGCATACTCATGTTATCATTGTGCTGTTAAACTGGACACATATAAATTAAACATAATATGTCACAGAAATAACACAAAAGCATATCCAGCATTTTCCCAAGTGAAACACATTGCACTAATCTTCAAGCAGGAAGTGCGGAAATAAATCAGGTTGTTGTGCTGTTTATTCCGTTGTGCGTTCCACACAGCGTATCTGCACAACCGGAAACCATCATCACGGATACGCGTGATAGTCAGTTGCAAAATGTAGCAGCGATGCTGCGTCGAATGCTTAAAAATTAAAGCTAGCATCGCTAGTATACGCCCATTTTCATGATTGAAATTTACCCTACAGCAAAACATTTAGATAAAATCATTCAAAATGTACGACACTCGGCGTAGTAAAATTGTCAGTATACATCATCAAAAATATAGTGTATAAACCGATACACAAAAATTGTATAGTGTAGTAACTTATCGGGTAAAATAGTCGTTTAGGCAGCACATTGAATAGGGGTTGATATACCTCATAACTTGTAAACTCTCTGAGGTTACTAGGGTTGGAGATAAGCTCCACGCTTAGTATACAATTACCTTATAGGTGAGTCCTGCGACGATCGCACGGTGCCGTTCCGGTTCGCCAAGAATTGGAGATACTGGGCGAGATCGCCCATCTCGCCGTACTCGAAAATCGCCCACGATGGATGCTCGGCAACGCAGATGCCCAGCACGTGGCAGAGATTCGGGTCCGATAAGCCGGCGAGGAAGCGCACCTCTCGCAGCGAGTCCATCGCATCGCTTTTCGCCATCTCCGATCGAGAGGTGCGCACTATTACCAAACGCTGCGTGGTGATGATCTCGTCATCTTCGTCGTCTATCTCGCATAGGCTTATCTATGAATGTTAGAGAAATTATTGGTGTATTTTTGTAGGTAAATATGGGCAATTATTACCTCGCCACAATGACAGGAGCCGATATTCTCTACAGTCGTCATTAAGTAACGCGATATCGTTGGTGGCTCAGTCTCTCTGCACGTGTATGAGTGGCCCATACTTGGGGCAATGTTCCAACAAATTACTGGTGGTGGTATCTTTAACAATAAAAATTTATGTGCGTTATAAATTGATAGATCCCGATTAAAAATAATAGTTTACATAACTAGTTCGGTAAAGATTTGTACGAGCAAGGTGTGTTTGTAGTACAAACAAAGTGGGCACTAGAAATCACGAAGCATAGTGCCTATTCGTGGATTCTGCAATTTCTATTCTCACTGCACAACTTTTATTCTTCGTTTTGGATGTTTACCGTTACTTAACATAAATAAGCGTTATTACATTGTTTATTAATGAGTTATCACTCATTTTTGAACAAGGTATGCAAAAATATTGTTTTGTTTAATAAAACATTTCAAAATTTTGTGGTTTGTGATAAGCAACAAGTTCATAACATACCCTCTGCTTCTCCCGTGGCGCAGTATGGTAGCGCTTTCGATTAGGTGGATCGCTTGCGACGCGCGGGAAGTAATTACCCAAATTAATCATCTTGGATTTGGGACTGATGGCAGGTGTACTCTCCAGACTGCGATAGTGTTGCATGGGCGACGCTAGCGCAGTGATCGGGCTCTGATGCAGGGAGGGCGAGGACGGGAGCGGCGGCACTTCCGGAGGTTCCTCGTCGTCATCGTCGTCCACCATTTCGACATCGTTGGGCAAAGTTCGCGATATACGCAGCGTGGCATAATTCGGCGCATAATAAGTGGAGTTTACTAGCGGTGCGCGGAATTGCTCGTAGCCACCACCATCATCCCTTGGGTCTGTTTGATGAGCTTGTTCCTGCGCGATGGGTATTGGATGCGTATTACTAGCATTGGCAGACGCATTGCCATTTGACGAAGAAAACGTCATCAAAAGTTCCTGAAAACGCATCATCCACTATAAAAAACGAGAAATATCAACTCGACCTGTCTCATGTTAAAATCGCCAAAAAACAACGAAAATGGCAAAAGCTCCTAATCAGAGTGGTGAAAATATATACCAACATCCCGGAATATGTCATGCATTCTATTTGTTTTGGAGAATTTGTGTTTCGTGAGAGTGAAATGTGCTGTATACCTTCATGTTTATTGTGACGCCGAACGGATTGCGGAGGAGCGTCGGCGACCCCTGCAGTTTATGTCGGCGGTTTACTATCAAAATAATCACAAACACGACGAGCAACAGCAGCATGATGGCCGTTAACACCCCTATTATTACTTCCACATAGCCGTCGCCGTCCTTGCGCGCTGCAACTGCAACAACACGAAACCATTAGAACGCATTTCTGCTACCAGCACGAGAGCAGGGAGCGCGCATTGATGCAATTTGTAGCAGCGTATGTGTGTCTGTATAGGTGTGTGTGTGTGTCCGGGGGAAGCATTTCGAAAACAGGGTTCAACGATAATTGAAACACTCCCCTACCATCAAGAATTCTTTCTCAGAAAAACACCCTTTATGACGCCACCACACTATTAGACTCCCTGCTAAGATTGTACATTTTGACATAATGTTGTTCAATACAACATGGATCTAGTTTATTATGGGTGAATCATCAGTATACCATTATAAATATTTAATATATTTGAAATTTATAAAAAAAATAACTTACTTGTTTCAAATGTATCACGATTTTGATTTCCATTGGAGTTTACCACAATTTCATTGACGTCCAAATCGAGCGTTTCTTCTTCGGTTGCGTTAAATGCGGCAGGAACTGTTAAAAAATTATTTTATTGTGCTTAATTGTACTTTACGCAACGAGTTGGGTAAAAAAACTGTGCAAGTGACTCGTGTTTGAAGTACAAGGAAAGCCTGTATTACTTAACACATGGATGGAAGCACAAATATTTACTGGTTGAGTTGTGTACAACGTCTTTTCACTTAATTAGTCCGAAAAACCACTCCACATAAAGCTTTTTTTATGTTTCTGTTTCATATCGCTTGGAAAAAGTTAATAGAGTAAAAATAATTTAAAAAAATAGAGAATCGTGGAGATTTGACCAACCACATCGCTGCTTTGTTTATTCTTACTAGTAAAGATAATTACTATATTTTAACTCGTTTAGAATGTTTATCATTACTAGATATACTAAGTAGGTGTTATTGCATATTTCTTTTATTAGTTCTACATCTCTTTCAGGTCATATACGCAAAAATGTTTGTTTTTTCTGAGAATTAAAATAATGTTTATTTAACCATGATTTAATTGATCTGTAAACGTTGTTTTTGCATTCATAAAATAATTGATAAATTGTTGTTATTAACATAGAGATAAATAAATAATGGTAATAATATTATAAATCTTTTGCAATTTTTTCTAGATTAAAAAGCAGAAGAAACAGTGAGTTGAAGCAATCCGTTTATTCCTTTTTGTAGTCCTTGCTTCGTGTTGTTATGTTTACTGCACCACCCTCCTCGTTAGAACGCCCAAGCGCTTAATAGTTGCCTTTTTGCGGCCGAACAAAAAAAGTACACCCTCCACAAAATTGCCCATTATTGCCTCAAACTGTTGCGTCTTTTCCGCATCGCCGAAATAAAATTAAAATCGTAAATTATAAGATTCATTACGGCCGGTGCCTAACTTTGACTTTTCTTCTTGCCAACTTTACCGGCTACCAGCAACATCGCTTCCGTAGCCCAGCTTTATTGCGTTAATTATATATTAATGACTTTATATTTATTAAACTCGCCCGTTCCTGACGCGCAAATGATGCTGGTAGTTATCATAACCATTTTCGGAAGTAATATGATTTTGTCCCACTCACCGGCATCAAAGGAAACTTCACTAAGCATAATCCAGCGATCCGCAAAGTAGAGGCGAATCTTAACGAAGCGCGCCAAACGCTCGTGAAGACGAATGGTCACGTTGCGAGCGTTTTCAAGCACTCGATCCGGCATGTACGTGTACGACAAAATGTTACCATTATAGTACGTTCCGCCAATGCTGAACATGATTTTGGCTTTTGAGAAAACCTGTAAAACGACAGGTTTATATTGTTATTCTATTACTATTGTTATATTTTTTTCCATAATCACATTCGAAACGTTCCACTTTACATATATGAAAAACTTGATCATAATGTTTAAATGTTACGTTATGGCTTCATATCATCACTAGTGATGTTATGATAGGGATCGCTTTTACTATATATTTTTTTCATTGGTACTACTGGTTGGCCCTGGACCGCCCAATTTTCACCCCGCCCGACCGGGTCTCGTCAGGTTTCTAGGCATGCTTCTTTTTTATGCCAACCCATCGCCCAACCCTCCTCCTTATTCAGGACTTGGGAAAGTGAGAGGAGTGAGTTCTTAGTTTTTGCCGGTCGCGGGGTTTGAACCACGGACCTCGTGCGTCATACGTATGGGTGTTAACCACTGCGCCACACTCCTCTCGCTTTACTATATTTACTATACATAAAAAGATTGAAGAATCAATATTATTTACCTGAACATTTTTTGAGAAGAAATTGTTGGTAAACAGATGTACGGCGCTGAAGTTTCGCACCTGATCAAAAGCGAAAATCAGCTCGACGTATCCATCCGATACGGTGTCGTTACGCCAGCCGACCCAACCGTTACCTGCAAAAAGTTTGGGGCTTGTATTCAGGCGTAGAAAGATTTTGGGAGAGGTGCCCAAATCGAATAGTTCCGCGTAGGAAAATTAGCTCACCGTCCATGAATAAACAAAGCGGTATAGGTTCAGCTAGTTTTTGTTTGAGTGGTCTAGTGTTTGCACGTTTCGGTTCTGTGTTCAACACTCAACCAGGTGAAGTGTACACATTCAATGAATATGTAAACATTGCGTTTGGTAATTTCACTATGTGCAGAAAGACCCTTCGACGCCCTGGCCGCTGAGAATAAGGGTAAGATGGTTATAAACTCATTCAGTTTAGAATGCAGGATTCAAATTTCCATCTTAGGTTTCATAATTTATTTAACTCATTACGTTTGTATGACGGGCAAAATTGGGAGAACGGGAAGAATTAATAAATCACGTTACCTTTTCCATAACCAATATCTAATCGATAGTTGTCCGCCCCGTATTCGCCATCCACAAGGCGTCCCAGTCCACCCTGCATTTCTCCCAGTGTCGGCCGTCCATCATAAGATGTATCCCATAATCCCTGAGACACTTCGCCACCTACAGGTGCGCTGTAAGACATTATGCCACCTGCAAAAATGTGAGGAATATTTTAGCAAATTTACATCTTTCATCATCCGGATATCTATATATATATAAAAGAAAGTGGTTGTGACTAATCCATTTATAACTCAAAAACAAACGCTGCTATTTTTTTAAATTCTTTCAAAAATAAGCATGTATTATTCCCTGGAATTATCATAAATTTTAATTATCATAAAATGAAGAAATAAAAAGTACATATTTTCGCAAAATATTGTTAGTAACGCCCTGCATAGAAAACCGATGATGCGAGCCGCCACAAAAACAAACGGACGCACATAAAGGCTATTAACTACTAATTATTGGCGGGGTAGCTAGTATGAAGTTTGCCGGGGCAGCTAGTAATCAATATGTTAAAAAACAAAAAAAACAAGAAAATAGATTAATGCACTTCTTGGTTTTATTATGCGATTTGTTTACTTTTCGACCGAGTGCATTAAGAAAATAAAGCGAAAGGCGGCGAAAAATAAATCACTGTAAAACACCTCCTTCTTAATTCCCCAAACGCAGAGGCTTCCCGTTGCGCGTTCCCGTAACCAACGGCGGGCAACGACCATAATAAATTCACAAATCCCAAACAGCGATGATCACATCCCAGAGTAATTTTCTTAATATGAGCGTAATGAAGCAACAAATCACGTGTTTTTCAAATTTTGTTCAATTTGTTCTAGTTAAAAATATGAGTGTGTATTGGTGCAAACTTAATTAATTTATAGTGGATGCGCAATCTGAAAACGTCACCAGACGAGAGAAATGATTACTGTATGTAAACGCTTCACAAAATACGGATAAGTGCCCATTATTAATCAGCGTCACGTGCACGCTGCGACTTAACAAGGTGCTCTTAGGTTTTCCGCCTTTTCGCAGACATGGAATCGGAAAATGCCGTAATAGTTGAGACAGGGTGTACCTTGCATTGTATCTTGGATTAATTAGCAGCATAAATCAACATGGAATCACACGCAGTTAATTTTATTCAAATCTTGTTCGTTAACTCTATTAATATGAAATTTGAAGACGACTGCAAGTTTTACGGAAAGGGGAAAAATTAATTACACATCTGACGCATGGCGAGCTGTATTCCGGTTTGGTGATTTATTTTAATGCCTAATGCTGTGATTTATTGCGTAATATTTACTGCTCTCAGCAGCTCGCACATTTTTGATAAATTCTACATTCAGAGTCTTTGCCCTGAAATTATGATTAATTCTGTGCAAAATAGACTACTCCGTAAATATATAAATATATAGATATTTGGTTCTTAGTTAGTACAAATGATATAATATTCATTTATATTTAACTAAGATTTCCAAAAATTTAATTAAATTTTAAATTTATTACAATACTTCTAGTATTTAGAATGTTGACATTTCAAACGTAACAAAATTGGTTCAGGCTTTGCCAGGGCAACGTAAATTATAAAAACAAAGTAAAAACCGTCAAAATCCATTTATTTATTAAATTTAAACCTCCAGTTTGATCCTATGACAACATTGTTGTTGGGGCTAGATGTTTCTTTTTTTGGGGCGTGTTGTTACCATTCTTTCTTCAACGTTGTCTGCTAAAATTACTTTCATTTGCGTTCAGGTAAAGAATGGGTTTATTGTATAGAATGTAAAAACTGGAATTATTCTAGATAGAGCAAAAACTTATCAATATACTCAAAACTTGTATAAAGGTAAACTTTTGTCCAAATTGTGATTTTGATAAACCTGCTGTTAATTGATAAGATTCATATTCTTTCATATGATTAAAGACTGGTAATTAATATAAGGAAAAATTTCCTTAAATGAACAGATTGCATTTTTTCAAATAATATTTGTTACTGATCTTATAACAACTTGCTCCAAGTTGGGAAATGTTGTTACTTTTTCGTTTTATGTATTGTAATAGTGATTATAAAGAAATGTTACAAAAGTTACACTTATAGGTCAATTGTAATAATGCAATACTAATGTTTAAACCAACTTTTACAAATAATTCAATCGCTCGACAATCAATTAATTCAAATCTCCTTTAGAACCAAACTCCTTGACTGTTTGACTCAAGACTAGCCCTACCAATATCAGTTTAGCAAAGTGCTGATTGTTGGAGCAGCCGCCCCGAAACACCCAATATGACACATAAACTGTATCAACAGGACGTAAGTGAATTATGCGCCTAATTTGTATAATATGTAGGAGGAAGGAAATGTACAGAATGCCGCAGAAAGGGATCGCACCCGATCGTAATCTGGCAAGCATGCTAAGTATATGCATAAATATATTCGCTGTAACTGGAAAGCCAGTCTTACCATCACAAGCCCATCAAAGCGGAGGCGGGCTCCTTTCTTGCAGAAGCAACTCGGAGGCGGCAGAAGCTTAGATGGCGACCAGTGTGCCGCGACTCTTTTTGTTCCGGTGCAAGAGAGAGAGAGAGAGAGAGAGAGAGAGAGAGAGAGAGAAAGAGAAAGACAAAGGCGGAGACGCCTAGTGAGACGGCTGGCAGCGGCAGTAAACGCAACGTTTACCCGGAAGAAGGCGGCAGACAGTTTGGTTTGCCATAAACTGGCGCCTAGTTGGGGATATCCTCGCTTAATTACATTTTACAGCGATGCCAATTTACCAACTCTGGCTGAGAGACAGTGGCATAATTGCCTTTTGATATATGATGAAACAAACTTGGTCAACATTTCACTTACTTTAGGAACAAATTTAGCATCTCAATCTCTGGTGAATGTCAATTAAAACACATGTTTTGAACATCTAACTATTCACCGACAAGATAGCGCAAAAATGACAACATTATCTCAAAGAAATATGAGATGTGTGACAAAACTATGGATTTTTGTTACAAGAAATTTTACTAGGCTATATAGTCACATATATAAAAGAGTGGTGTTTGTAAGAACATTCATAACTCAAGAACAATTTGATCAATTTTTATAATTCTCTTTGCACAATATATTAATTAGTCCAAAGAAGGATATGGTATAATAAAATATATATATTTATGAATGTGGTGTTTGTAAAAACACTTATAACACGGTTAAACATATTTTTATAATTTTTTTCTTTGTTCAGTTTGTATTTGTTATAAAAAGATTTTAATTGTGTCTGTAAGACCTATCATATCTTAAGAACAGATAGACCAATCTCTATTATTTACTTTTTAAAATTGTCATCGATCAGAATAGGAACACAAAGTGTGCCAAGACGGTTTGTTCAATACTTAGAAGAAAGTGGTTTTTGTAACAACAATTATAACTCAAGAACGGTTAAGTCAATTTTGATGATTCTCTTATTATTAGATTTGTATTCATAAAGTAATGGATAAATAATATTAAAATATTTTAAAATTTTCAAAGAAATCAGCCGTGTCACAATTTAAAGTCGGATAAGCAGATTTTTTGATTATTTAGTTGTTGGTCTTCAATTGCCTTCAATTTAGAGTAAAATAATTTCAAAAAGGTAGTTTTAAAAATAATTAAATGGTTTTTATAGATTTAAATGCAATAGATGAATTGATATTCCGATAGAATTTATCAGCGTTCTAGTATTACAATTATTGCGTAAAAAACACAACAATTGAAGCATTTTTACATGTACCCAAACCAGTTTGTTGTAGTTAACATATGCGAGTTTAACTGATGTGAAATGGCGGCATGTGCTGCCAATAATAGTCTTTTTTTCACGATTCATTCAATTTTTTCTCCACAGAACCGCTCTTGTATGTTGCATTTACGATGCGTGTTCGTTGAATTTCAACAAACGTCTGACCGATACATATTCAGCGAGCAAGAGCAAAAATTCTACTACAACTCGAAACGGAACACAATTTTTCTCATTTTTACTGTATATGTATGTATGAACTACAAGAAAAACAAATTGGGTCATTTTTATTTTACGATTCTGCATGGTTAGTTCATGGCTGTATCCCAAGGCTCAAAATTTGTTCCAATTGGAAAACATTGACACTCGGAATGGTAACAATCAAGCCACAAACAAAAGAACAATAATAAAAACACAGCATCCGCGCACCGGGCGACACGGGTGTACACATTTAAATTGCAATTCTAACTTTATTTAACTTTGGTAATGTGCAATCAAGCGTGTTTGATAGCTGATGATTTCTACTTGATGATTTCTTGCAGTTCTCCCATTACATTCTTCGGCCATGCTTGGTAGTTGTATTTAATCATTTTTCAAATTGGATTGCACAAGTTCGCGGCAGACAGGCGAAGCAACTCGCTTGTATTGTTAACACTAAACTTTCGTCGAGTGACGTGAAAAACCGAGTTTCTATGATTGATAAACAGTGCGAAATAATGAGGTGGAACAAAGTTAAATTCCACGCTTACGTGGCAAATGGAGGAGCTTCCTTCGAGCGTTACAAGCAAACGACATTTACCGACGTTTTATTCTGTTTGCAGATAGTTTTAAAACGCAACCTTGATGGGCGCAGTGTTTGGGGAATGTTGGTGTGCTCTTTGTTATATTTTTACATTTTCGTTTACTTCCTTTCGTGGCAGGTAAAGCGTGATATGCACACATGATGCCAACTTGGCGAGCACCTCAAAACCGAGCCCCTAAAGCACGAAACTAATATTGGTACGCTATATTATATAGAGCATGTATATAGTCCGTCATGCTATCGGCATTTCTTCACCACGACATACTTTCGTCACAGAATTCTGTGGGACCCTTTGCGATCCGCGTGGCACGTTCGTCCTCGCCACTATGCCGCCGCCCCCGCTGCCGCCTCCTGCCGTATATTTGCACCCATACACACTCGCATTTTTCCAAAGGGTCGCGTTATTATGCGACAACCGTATTGCATATCAAAATCGACAATATCGCGATAGCACATCAACGGCGATAGTTTGAAAGTCCTTTTTCGTACGATGACATTTCTGGAGGGCAAACACGTATAGAGCAAACTCATAAAATGTCTATAAAACAACCGATGCTTCTAGTGGATCATCATGTGCGAACCTTTAGAGCTGACATACATAATGGACCAATGTCTGCTGTGGCAAATAGTAAAGACATATAGCAGCACACATAAACACATAAACCGTAATTAGAAAATTTCGTTTGCTGGCAGACATTCGGTTTTCTGTTTTAGGTATAAGCATTTCCGAAAGGTTTATGTATGTGGAAGTAGTGTGCGTGCGGCGCTGTTCTTTTTTGTTTCATGCCCTTGTTGCGCCTCTGACAGACGGAAATTTCCCGGTCTTTGCAAATCAAATAAGCCGTACGCGAGCCGAAGAGATGCAAGGCACGCTTTGTACTTTGAGTGGCATGTGCACGACATTAAATAATCCGCCATCATTTTCATACCCTCCGTCGCTTCCACGCGTACGGCCGGGATACACGCGTGGAATCCCAATATGCGGCGGCGGTAGTAGATATACATGTTGTTGTTTCATCACACGACGCAGGATGATGACACGCCTATGCTTATTAGGCACCGCTGCTAGTTAGAGGATAGTTGGGTTCACCCTTACCTTCGTAAATGCATCCCAGCAATTCTAGACGAAGGCAGACGGTGCGACGGTGGACGCTGTATGGCAGCACTCGTACTTTGCTTGCAAAAACAGGAGGCATCAGACGGTGGCTCTCCACTGAGGAGGTATCAGTGTTGCCTCGAAGAATCTAAGGAAATATAGATTAATAAAATTAACAAACACAATTACAAATGTAGATTTAACTAAGTCCCAATTTATCTAAACTTGAAAAAAGCCCGCATCTTACTGGCCCGCACATCGCAAGCCCGCACATCGCAGACCCGCACTTGAATAGTTTTTAAATAAATATAAGTAATAATTGGTAATGTTAATATTAACATGCTTTTATTAGCTTTAATTCAAACTCATTTCGTAGTTATTTTTAAACATAAAAATTAAATATTTTTAGACATTAAAATATCAGTTAGAACAAATTCATATTTTAATCGATTTATGCTTTGCCAGTTCCCATTCCTTTCATTTCTGCTGGTAACTTCAACATATGTATTTCATAGTAAAGCCAACAAAAGCATGCGTGTGCATGGTAACACATAATCGCCCCTGTATGCGTAGATGTGGCACTTAAACGTTGGCTTGCGTGATATCTCTATTCGATTGTCGTGTAATGCACATGATGGAAGGAAGTCGAAGCCTGGTAAAAGCGTTCTCGACGATGTTCGAAATCATTCGGTGGCGAGCACCGCAAAACACAAAAGGAAACGAGATATCGTCAGTATCAATCTGTGACTTCCATAAGAATCGCAGTTACGTCGCCACAATGACTTCAATAAGTAGATGGAGAGTAAATATACTAAGTGTTTGAAAATAGCGTACAAAATGAACCCAAAATAAATGTAACATTATATCATATTTGTTATAACTATTTGATTGCAAACATAAGGCCTAAATGGCCTATATTATGTCAAAATTGAGTCGAAAGAGGTCAGTTTGCGGGTCGATGAGAATGTTAGAAGGTGGTGTTGGCTGGGGCGATCGTTACGAGTCAATTTGGTGTCGGTTTGCGGCAGCGCCGGTGGTATGAACGTGCTGCATACCCGTATAAAAAGAATCGGGATTGGGAAACTGCGCAGCCATCGTCCGAGTACTGCTGCACGTTATGGCGAGATGAGATTGAATGTGCCCGAGTTTGTGGTCCGGTTTGATTCCTGATGGCTGGCGTTGGCGCCCGCATAAAAAGGCGTCCAACACAAAAAACACAAACCTAGCACACAAGGAATAGAGACGAGGCACGTAGCGTCTACAAGAAATTGAAACATCAGCAAAAATAACAAGTTCTCACACTGCCAAGGAACAGAATATATTCTTCTAAATACTATGCGCCTTCAGTATCATCATAGACTGTCATCACGCTGTTGAAATCTGCAAGTACTTTGCTGGTCCCATAAATATTCTAATTATTATTCCATCTTGCTAATGTAAGTTATATTCGGTTACATTGTGGTGTGGGCGAAAATAATGTCGGCGAAAATGTCACGAAGAGGAAATGTATTGAGCCTTCGTATCGTCTGCTTCAGGCGAGATGGATATCTTAACAATGTTTAAAGAGCAAACACAATTATAATGATAATTACTTATTATTATGCGGAGACATTGCAAAATGAACAAACGCGCAAACATCGTTGGGCGCGCCTGTGCAGATAATACAGACGGCTTAGTTTTCCATATTCTTTGTTCTCTATAGTCTGGCCTTTGTTCGTCGAATATGATGGATTGATCGATTCTTGAAATTGCTTTATTCCAATTTAATTCGTTTCCGATCTCGGGCTATTATTCGCAAGATCGTTATCATCACCAAATCGAAGTTATCAGAAACATTCAATATCTTCTCGTGTCGGGCACAATGGAGGAACGGCTGTTGGTTGATAGAAATTGCAATTAAATCTGATGATGCGTGTGTCGCTCAAAGAATTGTTGTTCACATGGAGGAACAAAAAGCATGTTGGCAACGCGCGGTTGCTGCTACAGCCATAGCCGAAGGAAATGCTTTCGCGGCCAAATGGACGCCGCAGCAGAGCACACAAGTCAAAGCAAACATTTGTATTATGTAGCAAAGTATTTAAAGAAAGCCAATTTACACGTTAATAGTGGCCAGTCAATCACTTCAAAGCGCCGGTTGACGTACTCGAATTTCGCCCCTACCCTTTGACGCAGAGTGCTTTTAAGCTCTCTTTTATTTGATTTGGGGGCAACATTAAATACTTTGTGCCGTTTATTCCAATAAAAGGACCGCTATCAAATAGATCGAATTTGAATGTTGCCAGAATTTGACTTTTGTTTTTTTTTTATATACTCATAATGAACCAGTTGAAATGTCTTTCCAAATTCTATATCTTTCCATTTTTGTTATTTTTACATATTATGTTTTTGTTAAAATGGTAATTGTTGAATCATATACAACCTGTATATGATTATCAGAAAATAATATTTTTGTATGGACGGCACCCCTGCTTTATCTTGGGATACTTGTTGTTTTGGGTTTTCGGAGTACTGATAAATGTGTATTGACTAAATTGTTTACCTGCTTGCCATCCCAACGCTTGTATTCGCGCCAGTCCTCCATTCCAGGCCGCCAGTACTCGATGGTGTACTCCTCGGCATATTCCTGTCCACGTCCTCGGTCGAAGCGGCCCTGAGTTTGCACGCCGGTGACCATATGCACGTTGTCTAAATCCACTTGAATATACTCTCTGATGCCCTGCTCCACTTGCTGCTTGGGACACCATCCGCCGCCGGCTTTCTCTATGCGCAACCTGCAGATTTATAACAAACCTTATGAGTGGTGATGTAAAATTTTCATCTGCCGTAGCAGTCGTAAATTACACAAACATCTTCGTACTGCGAATATTTTCATTTTTGGGATAATTTTTCATTTTTGTTTTGGCATAAATTCTATTTTTATATTATTCAATCAAGTTTTAAAAACCAAACTCTTGAAACTAAATTTATTTAAAAAGGTATATAATAAAGACAATGTAAGACTATGTAATATTATACAAAAAAAATTTTAATACAATAAATTATTTTTATATTAAGTACAAATTCATCAAAAGAAGAAGCAAAATCGATCCGTTATGGAATTAAAAACGTTGTACAAACACTACTTTTGTTTATATAATTCTTATTTGAAACTTATTTGAAAGTCGTGTTTTAGCTCGTCGTAGGTTTAGGCGTGAATAAATGTGCATGATAATTAGGACATTTTACTTAAATCAAATATTTTTAATTTTTGAATATACGAAATCTTTGCTTAAACTTATAAATATACATCGTAGAAAGAATTACCAAATTCAGTCAACTTATTCTTGAGTTATAAGTGTAATTACATACACTACTTTCTTTTATATATAGATTTTTAAAATACTTAACACCTTATCAGCTACCCTAAGAAAATAAAAATCCAATAAAGAAAAAATCATCAAAATCAGTTTAGCGAATCTTAAGGTATAAACGTTGTACAAACACCACTAAGACGAACTGTTGTGATCTATACTTGGGCGCAACATATTTTATTTGATATTATTGTAGTAGTTAGTATATTTTTATTTCTACTTGTGTTTTTAACCATATTCCTATCATACACGTTTTTATACTTAAACTAACCTAACTTAACTTACACAAGTAACTAAATATACGCAAACAGTTAAAGAACAAAGAATTAAAACTTACTACAATAACACTTTTTAAGAGTGTTATTACAAAAGTATAAAACATGACATAAACATTAAATATTGACTTCATAACTAAATCACAAGTAAAATGGCGTTAATGTATATAAGTTTTCAAATTCAGTAAGCCAGTTGTAGTAATTTCGGCTATTTTGGTTGCATTAGAGTCATATTGTACCACCAACACATACAACATATCCATTATATCCCTGAGGTATTATGGTGCACTTAACATAGTTGGAAACATAGAAATGTACTCATCGTGAAATTTAGAAATGCATAATATTTTAATTAAGCCATATTTTTAATCATTTTTATTTATATCAAAATATCAAATTTAAAAAGTATGTCTATCTTGAATTATATTGGAATATCAACAATATAAGTGATTAATCCAATTATATTATTGAAATGTTTTAACCAAATTGTTTCCACGTACCTATAGATACCTACAGCAAACAATAATGTAATTATTCATTTTAGTTTAATCAATATTTTCAATTTGAAGATAGAAGTCAACATAATTTCAACAAAATACATAATAACAAAATTATAATAATAAAGTTATATAATTTATAACTCAAGAACTACCGAACCTATTTTTAAAATAGTTTCAATTATAGACATGTATTATTTCCTGGAACTATCAAATATATTAAAAAGTTAAATAGGACGCAGTTGAAGCAATTGAAAGTACATATTTTGACAAAATATTGTTTGTAATGCCTTGTATAGAAAACCGGCAACGCGGGCTGCCAGAAAGCCAAACAAACGCAGATGATCTTTGCACAGAATACACAAACAATTCAACGCTCCAGCAATTGATAAAGTAGCAATTGTACTTATTGATGAAAATAAGAAAGCACGCGATATTGTACCTACTCGTAAAAGATGCCAATAAAGAATATTAACTACTAATTATTGGCGGTACTAATTATTTGCCAGGACAGGTAGTAACCAATATAAGTAAAAATATTCCAACGTAATTTAAGTATATTCTAACTTGAGCAATCAAGGTAGTACTAGTACCAATATGTAATATATAAATAGATCGATCAAAAACAAATTACTTCTGGATGAGCGCTAATATATTATTTATTTACATTATAGATTCATATATCATCATCATGATGGCTTGGCGTAATTTAATAAAGTCGGAACTGTATCATTAGTGATGTTATTCCGGCAATGAATAAATCATACCACAAAAACGAGCGAGTTGCACTCATTTGTGTATAGCTTATATAGCGTAGTGCGGTATGGCCAGATTGCTTTGTAAATACTTAATTATACACATTTTGCATGATAATCTAAAAACGTATAGTTCCATTAGCTATTTATTGTATTTCAAACATTCGCTCGAACGTTTGTGTTGCTGGTAAATAGTATTCATTCGTTCAGTCGAACTCATATATCCAATAAAGTATGTTGATTCACTGTGTAGGTCGCATTTTGCATTGGCGTACAATGCAATGAATATCATTTGATGTCACAGTGGCACATAGCGTGCGATAACTGGCAAAACAAAGCGTTAATGTAGATTATTTAATGTTTTGCAAACACCACACGACGCGAAATGTGAACGTGCAACTGATGTTGCATACAGAGTGCATGGTTAATATTTTAACCACTTCCAAATGCCAATTTCGTATAACATGGTTGTATACTTTTTAGTTTTTGAAATGTTTGATTTTATTTTGAATTGCAAAGATGTTGCAAACGTTATTATGGCGTCAAATAATATCTATTAATAAAAATTGCTTAATTTGAACCGGTGCTTAATATGGACCGCTACGATATGCAAGTATTGAGTATTGTAAGAGTTTAAAAACATATTAATTTATTTGTTTTCTTTTGTATATTTTCTAATCAAATTAAAAATGACGTTTGTAGGATATTCAATAAAAAATAATTTTTAGAGTTTCTGAAACTCCTTTCAGATAAAAAACTTTTGTTTTAGCAGGATTCTAAAGTTTTTCGACCCTCCTTAATATATATAAGAAATTGGTGTTTGTAACAACACTTATAACTCAAAAACGGCTGAACCTATTTTGATCATCCATTTATTGTTTAATTTGTATTTATTAAAAAAAGGATTTTAGCCATGTTTATAAGGTCTACTATAACTCAATGACATATACATCTAATTTTCTAATTATTTTGATTTCTTTTAATGGTCTTCTATTAGAATAACAAAATTTTTGTTTGAATATGTCTTGGTGGTATATACTTTGCCAAAACGGCTAATATTCAATAATTTATACCAGTTAACTATGATTAATTATAATTTGACAATTTTCAAAACATTCTAGAATATCACAAATTAGTGCTACAGTTGTCCCTGCGTATTATTTGTTGTACATACACGACTTCAACATAATATTGGATAGTGCATAGTTGTGTTAAATGGCGTAGGAGCTATACACCTGCTGGGTTACTTAATTATTTGAATAGTTACCGGACATTGGCGCTGTAGACGCTCAGCCTCTGATTAG